>CAUYRH010139819.1:0-53232 GCA_963574655.1 Perodicticus potto
TAGCCCAGGAATTGGGGGTTGCTGTGAGCTGTGATGCCACCGCACTCTATCCAGGGTGACAGCTTGAGGCTCTGTCTCAAAAAAAATAAAATTAAACTAAATTGGCTCGGCACCTGTGGATCAGCGGGCTAAGGCGCCAGCCACGTACTCCTGAGCTGGCGGGTTCGAATACAGCCCGGGCCCGCCAAACAACAATGACAGCTGCAACCAAGAACTGGCCGGGTGTTGTGGTGGGCGCCTGTAGTCCCAGCTACTTGGGAGGCGGAGGCAGGAGACTCGCTTGAGCCCAGGAATTGGAGGTTGCTGTGAGCTGTGATGCCACAGCACTCTATCCAGGATGACATCTTGAGGCCCTGTCTCAAAAAAAAAAAACAAAAAAAAAAAACAAATGTTTATTGAAGTACTCTTTGAAGTAAGTGGTGTTTTCTGATGTCCCATCATTTACAATTTTGACTCTTCCCCATAGAAAAATGCCAACTATGATCTATCCCAGATGGCGTTTCTCTTAGATGCCCATCTTCAGTGATCATTCACCTATAAAATGTTTACTAGTGGCAAGTGATACATGGCAAAATAGCATGGAGACAGCATTATTATCATCATTACCATCTAGAAAAAGGCCTTGAAAATTAGTTTGAAAGAAAAAATATTCCCAACTTCTTACATATTTAATGTCTATTGACTTGATGTTCAATGCAAAGTAGTGTATTAAGTGGTGGGAGAGAATAAATGGAACCTATTTTTTCAGTGAATAGCTAGAAATAATATGCTACAAAAATGCTAGATCTTACAAATATTTCTATGAGAAAGGAATAAAAGTTCTTAGCACATAGACCAGATTTCTTAAATGTCTGCTAACAGTACTAGATATTCCTTTTTGAGAAAAACTGTTTCTTATAAGTGTTTGAAACCTTATTTCATTCTGTATCTCCTATATTGGGATTGATTTGCTTTCCCAACTCAATTCAATAAACTAACTTCTACTGTTTGTCTATAACAAGGCACTATATTAAATGATAGATATTATAAAAAACAAAATACACTCCCTTCGCTCCAGTAATACCCAGGGAAATGGGCTAAAACATGAAGACAAATAACAGAGTAACACGCATACATGATCACAGCCCATATCAGAATTAATCCAACAAAGATGATTTTAAGATTATCATGTTTGCTTTGATAATAATTAATATATATGCCTAGCGGTGGGAACTAAGCACGGATGAAAAATTGGTTTTAACGTTTCTGTATTACCAAATCTTTCTAAACCATCAAGGGAAGAAATATACTTTAGAACAACACTAACATCACAATATACATACTAATTTTTTGAGGATCCTGAATTTTATCATTTGATTCTAAAGAAAATTATTGCCATTTGAAAAACCGTCTATTTCTTTAAAATATCTTTCTCCTACTAGGATAGAAAAGCATCTAATTGATTTTACCAAATATTCTAAGTATTCGTAGTCCCCAAGCCTTATAGTCAAATCAATAGTTAATTTTTGATCCTATGTTGAAAAGATGGCCAAAGCTTTTAAAATATCTTTCTCCTACTAGGATAGAAAAGCATCTAATTGATTTTACCAAATATTCTAAGTATTCGTAGTCCCTAAGCCTTATAGTCAAATCAACAGTTAATTTTTGATCCTATGTTGGAAGATGGCCAAAGCTTTTGTTGTTGTTGTTGTTGTGTTCACCTGCTTTGCTGGAGAAAAGGTGCAGATGCACCTTTCTTACAGGAGAAATCTCATCACTCGCTCTGTGAGGTACAGAAATTCAAAAAACAGAGGAAGATCATCATCTTCTGACACTGAGGAAAGGCTAATTGGGAAGATGTGTTTTACAAGGCAATGTTTAAAAAATCAACAAAGGATTTCATGGTTTGCAGCAGAAGAAATGAAATGGGTGGAAGAAGAGAAACTATTTTCTGTTGTGAGACGTGCAAGAGGAAGCCTGGACCTCATCCTGGAGATTGGTTCAAGAAGTACCACAACAAAAACAATTATAAACAAAACCACTTTAATTATTTTATGTAACCTAAAATATATAATAAAATCATCAGATGAGTTCATATTTATCTTTTTCTCTTTTAAAACGGTAGGATATTTACAAGGAATTTACCGACCTCTTTTCCACCCAAAGTAAATAAGAGCTGGGAAGTATTAGAGTGGTAGAAAAACTGGAAAGGGTTAATTTTGCAACAGCCATTAGTTCCGAAAGAATATCTGAATTCATAATTGACTTGCTTTTCTAAAAAATACCATCTTAAAGTTATCAAATGTTTCTTCTTGACAACAAAAGGTCAAAGAAACAGTTATGTTGTGTAATTTTACTGTAGGCAGAATTCCACGACTTACATTCTTTCTAAATGATGGTATTAATCCAAATCACTTTGAATTACTAATTCCAGAGAAATTGACTAGTGAGAAAGAAAAGTAATTGAGATTGGTCATGCCAAGATGTTTTGTTGTAAATGACTCAGCTGACCAGTTGGGCATGAGGCCTATTTCGAAAGCCATTTCTAAATTTTTACTTTTCAGTTCTATTTCCATCATCATGATGTATATTGAGCTACTTCAATTTTATTTATTTATTTATTTATCTATTTATTTATTTATTTCAGTTTGATGTGAAGGTATAGACAACCAAATCAAAATAGTTGAACGTGTTAGGTAGAGTCCCTCTTTTAGTTATGTCCTACACCCAAAAGGTTTGTCATATACCTATACATTGTGTCCATTCAATGAAAGTACTCCAACCACCCCGTCCTCTACCCCCAGTCCCCTTTGCCCCCCAACTTGAATTGAAATGAGATTTTCTCGTCCTATGTGGGCAGGAATTAGACCATCTACTGGGTTCATATTAGCATTGAGTACATTGGATATTTGCTTTTCCATTCTAGTGTTACTTTACTGAGAAGAATGTGTTTCAACTCTATCCAGATTAATACAAAATTTTAGAATAAAATGTCTTCTTAATTTTCTCATTATATCATACACTGCAAAATATTTAATTCCAAGGATGTTCTATTGAAATGGGACCTTTATTAACCACCAACTATATACTTACTCTTTTGAAAACAGTGGAAGACAAGTCCAGGCCAGTAGCTTTGCATTGTTGGTTTCACAGGCAATCCCGTACAGTTTTATAGTGAGCATGGATTCCTTTGGAAGTGACTTTATTTCAAGAGGAAAATTGATTCTAAAAATTAAAGAAGGAAGTAGTATTATCTACCCAATTATGATTTTTATTAAAATTTTTTTTAGTGCAATAGTCTGGGACAAGAATATTTAATTATTTGAGTCAACATATCTTCTTGACATTTTTTGTTTAATCTTGTAAGAATGGAAATAACAGAAGCACACAGAGCAATGACATTTGTTGATCTATAGGAATTGCTCCTTGTCATTTTGACATTAGTTTACTTTACAAAATTATTGTAACTTGTGCATTTACTCTCAAGTTATTGGAAGCAATAGATAAAAGAATGATTTAGAAAGTCATTGTCTTATGGAGTTGAAGATGGCAGGAAATAACTTAAATGGGCCTTAAAGAGTAAGTCAGCTATAATGAGATGGAGATTTTAAAAAGTATTTTCCAGGAAGAGACAAGTAGATGGACGAAGGCATATATGTATGAAAATATTCAGCATATCTCAGAAATAGTGAATGGCTCTTTGTGGCTGAAACAAAAGATGAGGTCATGTTGACAGGGGAAGTTGTAGAGGATGCAATTAGAAAGATGGGTGGTTGCCAGAATGCTTAAGAATTCTGCATTGAAATTTTGACTTCCTTAAAGTCAAAAGGAAACATTTGAAAGAGCTCCAAGTGTAGAGAGTTGTTTACAATTTAACATTTGGACTGTTTTGAGGTCCTAGAATTTTATGTGTGATTACTGAAATATAATTTATGTACAATTCATATGTTAAGGTCAAGGTGTGCTCAGCTCAGATTCTGGATGATTTGTAGGTCCTGGGAGGGAAAAAAAAGCCACTAAGGGTAAACACAGTATTTTTAAGGGTGAGAAACTTGAATTTGGGTGTTGAAACTATCAATAAGGGAGTGTCTATGGTTATAAGTTATACTTTAAGAGTGAGAGGGGTATACATGGGTGGCATGATTCTCTAAGAAGGGGCTTTTGACAGAAGATTGTGATTTGATATCCCTATTATTGAGTAGGGAGATAGGTACCATTTTTTGCTTTTCTGGTGGTATCTCAGTTGTACAGAGATGATCAGGTTCTACTGTGGGAGCCTCAAGAGAAGCACGATGTTTAGGAAAGAACTATCTATGAGACAAGGAGATGAAGGAAATGTATTTCAAGCGGCTGAGATAGGGGGATATGTTTACTAGAAGTGATAATGCTAGGGATAAAAGGGAAAATTGGAACAAAGGTTGGCATAGAAGGAAATGATCATGGGAACTAAATAATCATGAGTGGGAAGAAGACAGAGGACAAAGACTGGGAGGGTGACTGAGCAGCCTATATGGAACAACTCCTGATGGAGTGAGGTGTGAAGAGAATGACGAGAGTCCACTGGCCCTGCAAGTCCTAGTTGAACTCTGACATCAAATGGTTTAAGCGATAGGTGACTATTAAAGAACTAATGATGACTAAAGCCTATAGTCCCATTGGAAAGTGCTGACTGAGCTTCGCATAGCAGAATTGTCAGGTAATTTTGAGTGTCTTCTCACCCTAAGAGTTGGTTTTCTAACTTGGAAACTAGATAGCAGTTCTTACTCAGGGTAACAGTCAAATAATGGCAACACATTTTTTTTCCCAGTGGGTTTGCAGCATCCAGCCTTGGGAATACCAGAAAGTTAATTCAGCCTGGTGATGATAACTGAGTTAAGGAAGTACACATCCCTGCCCTCAACAGGGTCTTCCCTGAGATGATCAGGTCCCGATTCAATCTGCTCCTAGAGCAGCTAACAGGATGAAAGACAGAAGACCCATCTTAGAGGTAAAATGGATAAACTGATACTTGACTGGCAGAATAGTTGTATAATAGGACAATGAAGAATTAAAGATGAATTCTAGTTTGTAGATTATGACATAGCAGATACCTTTAACTCATAGGGAACATTGAAGAAGGAGAAGATGGGCTGGAAGAAAAAGAGGGCAGTTTAGGGTGTGATGTCATCGAGTTAATACTAACTATGATATGTCAATATACATAATCTCTGTGTGGAAAGGATAGGTTCAAATTTTGGATTTGTATATATCTATGTTCAAAGAATGGTCCTGTTGACTCAGATGCATTGAAACTTTCTAAACTTTATTCCTTATTCACAAAATGGAACTACCATTTCATGACACAATATGTGGCAGATAGTAAGTTGCATATCAGCCTTATATTCACTTATTCAATTAGTAATGCAATAATTTATGATAGTCACTGTGCATTTAATATTTAGATTCATAAAAATATCATGCAGATAGATGAAACATAATTCTATCTAAACATAAAGGGAGAAATGTAGGAAAGAGTAAAGTGTGAAAATTCTTATATTTTTAAATATTAGCAAATGGTAGATTATTACAAAACTAAATTGTTATAAGTTTAGTTATCTAAAACTAAAAGTCTTTTCTTTCATACTCTTTCATACTCATATTATTCATTCAAGATAATGTAGGTATATTTCTTAGCTTAAAAGAAGCTCTGAAACTCAACATAAAATGCTGATGATTCTGTGCAATGCACAGTAATTTCTTTAATGTTCTTTTTTTTTTACCTATAATTGAATTTCTATTCAGTTTTCATATTTCTGTGCTAGGATGGTAACTGTAATTTCACTTTATTTCTCACATAATCTAGAATGTTCTTTTTTCCAATAGGTCTGACTTCTTCATGTATAACTTCACTAGTTAGTGAGCTTTACACATTAAGAATGACAAAAATTAATAGGTTACAGTGGATAGTTACTGCCAATCTCCATTCTGTCATTTTTACTAATAAAATAAATTCTTCTAGAGTAAGAATAAGTGCTTCTAAATAGCTATTTATTCATTTAAAATACATATGGATTTTTAAAGCCAAGATTATCTCACATTTACTGAAAATCTATGTTTTTTAACTTTTGCATGGCTACTTAAACTTCAGAGGAATAAAATAATTTCAGATCCCCCTCCCCAAAAAATGAAGAAAATAAGAGGTAATTCAGTAAGTGGAGTTAGAATGCTTCTTTTTATCTAAATAAGAGGTACAGACCTCAAATTTTTTTCTTTTTTTTTGAGACAGAGCTTCAAGCTGTCGCCCTGGGTAGAGTGCTGTGGTATCACAGCTCATAGCAACCTCAAACTCCTGGACTCGAGCAATTCTCCTGCCTCCGCCAAGCAAGTAGCTGGGATTACAGGCACCTGCCACAATGCCCGGCTATTTTTTGGTTGCAGCCATCATTGTTGTTTGGCGGGCCCATGCTGGATTCCAATCAGCCAGCTTAGGTGTATGTGGCTGGCACCTTAGCTGCTTGAGCCACAGGCACCGAGCCCAGACCTCAAGTTTTAACCATACATTTGCTTCAGTATACTATTTAAAAATGAGCAATGACTATTTTCTTTAAAACTTTGCCTTCTATATGAAAAAACTTTATATAGAAGTTTCTAAAACCAGAGTAAGTTTCTGACAATAAACATGAGAAATTTTTAAAACTGCATTGTTTAAAACTTTCCTCTTAATACTGATGTAAAGTCAATAAAACTAGAGTAAACATCAGACCATCATAAAGACTTTGACTTTTGTCTGCATGAAACAGGGAGCCATTTCACAATTTTTAAAGGGAAAAATCATATGCTTTGACTTACATTTTAAAGAGATCACTTTAAGTATGGTGCAGGGACTACGAAGGTGTGGGAGAGGTAGAAAGACCATCATGAGCCTATTGTTCAGGGGGTCCCAAAGGTTGTCCCTAAAGTCACCATACATAGGTGAAATGGGAAATTGTAGCTAAATGTACTTTTATTTACAAACTATTCATTACAAAATTTTACAAAGAGGTGACCAACATGTAGAGAATATTTGTAAATACAGTAGAACCTCCATAGTTGACCACTTCCCTACACTGACCACCTTTTTAAGTTGACCTAATTTCCATAGACTGGACATGCACCACAGTACAGTAGACCTAGTTCCTCATGTTGACCACCTTGTATGTTGACAATTTAGTTATAGTCCCTTGGGTGGGCAACTTACAGAGATTCTACCGTATTTTATAAAATTTTGTAGTATTATAAGGGAGAGATTATTGTTGCTGAGACCAGTGAGAGTGATGAGAAGTAATATTCTGGGTATGTTTTGATGACAGAGCCAATAGGACTTCCTGGACATGGGATCTGAGGGAGGAGATCCAGGCTATGGATCTGACCTCAACAATTCAAACTGAAACTGATTACCCAGAGTGGTCATCCTCATGCATGGGCGGAGTGGTTTGAAATGGAAGATCAGGAATTCAGTTTTGGACATATTAGGTATCTAAGTGTGAAGTTTGTGATTGATGTCTGCAGTGGTAAAATAAATTCAGAAGTTGCATCATATAAGTAATATTTATGGGTATGGGACTCTATGAGAAAACTGAGGGAGTAAAGACACATACAACAAGGGAAAAGATAATGATCATTCTGGGAAAAGAAAAGCACACAGAACAAGAATGGCCGGTGAGGTAGGAGTGAGCCAAATGGAAAGTAAATATATGTCAGGTGGATGGGGGAAGCTCAGCAGTGCCAAATGCTCCTAAAAGGTCATGTCAGAAGAGGATTGAGAAACGAACATTAAGTTTAGTCATGCAGGTCACTGGTGACTCTGATGTGTAATTTCAGTGGCACAGAAATAATGAAAGCCTGATTGGATATGCTTTAGAGAAGAGGGAAAAAATTGAAGAAAATGAATATAGATAGGTTTTTGGATGGTTTTGCTACAAAGCACAGAAAAGAAATGGGAGGCTGTGGGAGGCTGTAGAGTAGAGGTTTTAATATTTTTTAAACTTAAATGTGAGCACTACACCTGGGATGTAAATAATCTTCCTAAGATTTTATGTGTTGTTAGAAATAGTATGTATGTCACAGTAGAGACATTAGCGTAGTAGTCAGAGTGCACAGAAACACTTCTGCCTTTTACTGGTTGTGTTACCTGGGACAAGTAAACATTGATTTTCTGATTTAGAAAATGGGTATATCACCTGTTTCATATGTTTGTTCCAAAGGTTAGAGAGGATTATAAAGTTTGAGTGTTTATTATGGTGATTGGAACAGAACAGGTGGTAAAAGCTATGTCAAGTTTTACTGAACAACCAAATTTTCATCCTTAAGTTTGCAGTTTAACATTGAAATGTACATTCAATTATAATGTAATGGATAAGTGTTCATAAACTATATAAAATGCCATAAGTGCCTAACAAAATTAACAGTAAATATTTTCAAAGGAAATGAAATAAAAAATAATTTTAGGTTAAAGCAGCTAATTATATTAAGACATTCAAAGAAACTCTTACCAAGAAGATAACTCCTGAGCAGTCTTAAAGGAAGTGAAGAAAATGTGTCAATGCAGTTTTTCTAAAATACTAAAAATTTTCTATTTATTTTGGGATATTATGCTTTGAAATTGACTTTAGAATTAGATTTTTGTCTTAAATTGTTTATAGGATGGCATGAATCTTTTAGTTTAAAATAAATCTGATTTAAAAAAACAAACCAGGAAAACTTTTTAATTGAGTCAGAAAAATAATTTTAGTTATAGAGCCAGTTATTGACCTTTATAAGGATTCACTTATACAAAATTTGTTAATATGCCCAATTACGTTTCTTGGACTTGTACTCTGTCTGGTGCTGCTTTACCTGTTGGGAACTGAATAAGAACATTTTTTAAGAAAGCAATCTTTGCATAATTTGGTAGAAGATATAAATATATACAAACACATTTGGTAAGATACCATAAGAAAGAAGTCCAGAGTTCAGACCAAGTACCAATAATTAAAAAAAGATGACCAATTTTATGTAATGACAGCCCCAAGGGTTTATTAAGAAAGTGGAAGATGGGTCCTAAAAGATAATTAGGTATTTCCAATGTAGGAAAGTGGAAGCACTGTGTTCCTAACACATGAAATATAGAGATAGAATGTCTCAGTTAGCAGTTAGGGTAAGTAGATTGGATACAAAGACTAGGTAGGTACAGGGGCAGGGAAGGGATTCTAGCATGGGCTAAACCATTTAAGGCCTTGTGTATATGCTAAATAATTTCTACTTTATCTAGTAAGAATCAGAGAGCTACTGAAGAATTTTACAAGCGAAACTAATTCTGTGCAAGGAAAAGGGATATTATAATTGAACACCAGGCCTGGGGAGTGGGAGTGGGAAGTGTTTCAATTTAGAAGGCTGCATTAATTTAGCTGTAATCACATAAGGCTGCATTCAACAAACTTCCATTAGATATACGTAAAAGACATTATTTGTAAAAATCTAACTACAAAGTACTTAATAATCTCAGGAAAAAACTATGTTAAATTCAAAGTTTACTAACCTTTTAATGACTTCGTTGTGTCTACTTTTTGTTGGAAAGCATTGGAATATTTGGTTACAACATGGAGGTCTAAAATTTCAGTTGGTACTCTAGACTAGTATCAGTCATTTGTGAACTTATGAGTGCCTTGATTTGGATTAGGTAGGAGAATGCAATTTGCAGCAATATGTGGTTGAAAGCAAGAAGGCATTTTGAGGGTCATGGTGCCAAAGGCATCGATATTCTACTACATTTTTTCCATCTTTCGATTGAATCTTTGTTAGCATCAAACAATGACTTTAAAATGTCATCTACTGAGAGCTCAATGAATTCCATCTGTAGTTTTCTTAGGTGCCTTGGTGATATCAACTAGATGAGGCTGAAATACTAATTTGAGTGTGAAGTCATGATTCTCAGTCAGTGACCTTTCAGTGTATTCTCCAATTAAGAGGTCTATAACAGCTATGTATTCTTCAAATGATTTGCATGTATTATCCTGCTCATGGGTGACCTTTGCTAACTGGGGAAAATGTTCATCTAAATTTTCCTTTTGAAGAAATGTTTTGAAAAGAGTTATGTTTGGATTTTTTGCTACATATGAAGTATCATATATAGATTTAGTTTTACCCTCCAAAGAAATATTCAAGGCATTTTGATTCAACATGCTATCACATGGAAATGGTACATTTCTATAGAAATCTTCATAATTCATATTGCTCATTCTGTTCTTTATAAAGTTTAACTATCTCTTCTTACAGAGATAAAATTTTGGCTGACACCCTACAATAGCCAATATGTTAAAGACCATCTGGATTTGTTAATACTTTTTTAGTCTATGTAATAAACCTATTTTCCTATCATGGTAGGTGTGCCACCTGTACATACACTCACTAAATGTACCAAATTCAATTGAACTTCATGATATTTATCTTGAAAGTTGTTGAAGATATCTATTCTCCATGTTGTAGTCTCAAGAGTGCCCAAAGCAAATAACTTTTTCATAGCAAAGAAAATCTGTTATGACTCAAATGAGGTATAAAACCTATACTGAATCAGTAGTATCAGTTGATTCCTCCAAAGAAATTGAATAATATATATTTTTCTTTTGAAGTATTGCATGAAGCTGTTCTGTTAAGTTAAAGGCTAATTCATGCTGCTGATAAATAATTATTATTCTTAAAAAAGGCAGTTGTTCATACTTTGAAATGTTATAAGGGCCTTTGCAGCCTACAACTTTGACAATGTGTTCTTTCACAATTTCTACATAACCAAATGGATTTGTTTCCTCTGAGTAGATAAGCTGCTTTATAAGTTGTTTCAGTGGCATTATTTCCAGGTCTTATTGATGCTGGAAAGGATTTGCTTTTGCTTTTCTTCTATTAATGTTTGTAATACAACCTTTTGTACCTCTCTCTAATTTTAAATATTTGTGGTTCTTATTTGTACTATAATGCTGATGAGCATGGATTTTATTTAATGTTGATATTGCAGTATCTCAAAGCAAGCCAATCATCTTATCTTTAGCAGAAACAAGATAATATTGCAATTCCTAGTCCTCATTAAAAAATCTGTTATTTTCCTTTAGCTTTCTCTTGGTCTTCTTTAACATGATGGGCTATTAAGCAGACAGAATTAAAAACTACTGTTGAGCTGTGCAATTATTCATAAATTCCACTTTAAACAGAAATACAGTACACCATTATCAAAAGTTCTTTACAGACTAGCTTACTCAACCCCCATAAACTCTTGCTAATCAGCCTCATGGGATAGTGGTGCTCATCAGATGGGAGAAGTTAGGACTGAGTCATGAGCATAGGAGCCACCAATTTTGCCCTTTTGGCTTCCTGATGTGTTGGTCAATCTGGAAGGATTGTTTCATTGAGGCTTATTCTATTCTTTGGTATTTTAAATATGTTCATTTTTAAAATAAAAATGTAAAACATGAACAAAACTATAGTCATAAAAATAAATAAATATGTTCTGAAAAATCTGGATTCAGTCAAAAGGCCACACTTAAGAACCTAAAAGATCACATGTGGCCTTAGAGCTACGGGTTTCCCATCCCTGGTCAGGCCCTTGGACAAAGGAATTAAGAACCTTACCCAAAGAAGGGGAGATAAAGATTGCCAGAGGCTGGAAGAAGGAACATTTGGTTTGGGATGGGAAGGACCATGAAGTATGTGAGAACTGAAGGCTGTCTCAGGACACATTCCCCATTGATTGTGGTAATACTACAAGAATGACGGATGGTGTTATCTAACGTAATTTTCTGACTTTTAAAAATTCAGACACATATATATCAAAGGCAAAGCATAATATTTGGAGTCAAATTATGTTCTAAGAAAGCTATATCTTCTCAAAGAGCTGAGGGAGAATGAGATGGGGAATTTTCTTCTACTTGAAGTTGGAAGAATCTTGATCTCAGTGAAGGAATAGAGATCCTAGAGAAATGACTGAGGGCAGCTAGGGGAGCAGTGTCATAGAAGTGGTGAGGAAATGCAGCAGTAGACACAAAAAAGTCATGGGTGAGGACTATGAGCTCCCTGGGATTCTGAGTAAAGAGATGATTGGAGTTGGGGAGGAGGAGCGAAAAGAAGAGGAGGTTGGGGATAGTGTCAAGAACATATTTTTCTTTCTGATGTTATAAGTCTTTACAGTCAGGAGAAGTAGGAGTCAGTCACTACAAGTTAAGGTTAAGTTTACACAATATGTAGACATTTGTTGCAAGAACTTGACTATTTAAATAAATTTGTAATTGGGTTATATGGGAAAATTGAGAAAATAAAGATTACACATATTATTAGGTGATTTCTCATTTCTTTGCCATATATGATATTTGGACTCCCTCCACCCTGCTTCAAACAGAGCATGTTCCTCCTGATGTCCACAGTGCATGAATGATTAATAAGTTTTCTTCTTTTTCCAATTTCCATTTTTCTCAGTTCAGTAATGTGGATTGGACACTTGTCTAGGTTTTTAAATAGACTTTTGATATGTTGAATTGAACAGTCAGTTATCTTCTAGGCCTAGAGTATTTATCACATCACTGAATCAAATCAAGTAGAAGTGTGTGTGTTACATACATAAAATATATATGTATATACATATTTTTAATCACATACTTTGCTTCAAGAAAAGAAAAAAAAATAAAAGATGAACTTTATTAGATTAAATTACCCAAACAGAATAAAGATTAAACTTACGTTTCATTCCAGTTGACCAAGAAAAAAAATAATTTTTTCACTGGAATATTTTTGCAGTTTCTCACTTGACACAGCTTCTTCCCAGCATATGAAAGCCAACAGGAAAAAGAAAAGCCTTTATAGCTAAAAAGAAACAATATTGATTCAATATACTTAGCACTTTAAAGACTAATCAGCTTTCTGTATGTATCAATTACTTTTTTTTTTGTTTGTTTTTAGAGAGAGTCTCACTTTGTTGCCCTCGGTAGAGTGCAGTGGAATCACAGCTCACAGCATCCTCCAGCTCTTGGACTTAGGTGATTCTCTTTCCTCAGCCTTCTAAGTAGCTGGGACTACAGGTGCCCACCACAATGCCCGGCTCTATTTTTGTTGCAGTTTGGCCGGGACCGGGTTTGAACTGAGCCACAGGCACTGCCCTGGGTCAATTACTTTTATAGTCAAAAGTCAAATGACAAAATAAAATTAGCTTGTATAAAACACGCTTTAACATTTGCTATAAGAATTTATGTTCAGTTTGTCAACAAGATTGTGAAATAGGAAGACACTTTTTTCATGGAGACATAAATTTTACAATATACTGCCCAGTTGTCTTTGTGAGAAATTCAGAAACCAGTTAAGAGGCTCCCTATCCATGGTGAATTCAAAACCAACATGTCAAGGCTTGTAAAAAAATTTGTGACACTCAATTGTCACAGTGTCACCTTCTGGCACAAGGTGGCATAAATGGGAGAAGACTTTCAACTCCTGGCTTTCCTCTGTGTAGGGAAAAAGAAAACTGGGACATGCATCTAACACATGGACTTCTGAGGAGGGCAACCCAAGGATCTAGTTTCTATCTTGTCTATATCTCAATGTTGACAGGAAATGGCACCAGGTTGGAGCTATTCACAGCAAAGAGACTGGTTGGAACTAGCATGTACTTATGTACCATCATTTCCTTTCCCCCAAGTCCGCATAGAATGAGTGGGAAACATTTCCAACTCTTGGGGAAGGAAAGATTTGGATTATATATACAATATTTCAGCTATTTGGGGAGCTACCCAAGGGAACAGTTTCTATCTCCTGTGTCATGGAGCATTGACAGTACCTGGCATACTCCAGATTCCTGAGGCCCCCTCAGAATAAAAAAGAACTAGATGAGTGGCTTGTTGTTGCTCCGGAGGATGTATGGTACAGCAGACAGAGGCTTATACAGTGTGTTGGCCTCTCCCTAAAGAAGGGACAGAAAGGCTGCAGCATATACTCTAAATTTTCAGCTTTTGGAAAGACTGTTTGAGGTACTAGTATCTGCCTTACCAGACTAGAAGCACTGATGAAACCCAGCATACTCTAGATATAGAGGTACCACTGACACCCCTGAAATCAAAGCTGCTGGCTGGTTACCTTATAAAAGTTCCAAGGAAACTGCAGTACCACAGTTGGACACCAGAGAGAAAAAGATAAATCTGAGCTCCTGAAAAAATAAACAAGCAGAACATTTCTACTTGGGAATTTACAAGTGCAACTACAGAGAAGATTTATCCACATAGAAGGTTTGAGAGGTCAGAATCTCTAGGCCTGACTGTCAAAGTTCTTTCTCTGTATGAAGACAGTTTGTAAAGACTGGGAGAGTTGGCTGTTTTTTCAAATGTACAGATCCCAACGTAAAGTAATGAGGCCTACAAAGAAACAGAATCATGGCCCAACCAAAGTAACAAAACAAATTAACTTTAAAGAAACAAAGTTATTTGAATCACATAACAAAGAATTAAAAATAATCATCAGAAACACGCTCAATGAGCTCAAGAAAAATGCTACATAAACAAAATGAAACTATCAAAAAAAATATAAAAATTACTATGAAAAAAGAACCAAACAGAAGTCTGGGCACTAAAAAGTATAATAAGTGAATTGAAAATTCACTATACAGATTCAAAAGCAGAATTAATCTTGGAAAAAAATAATCAGTAAACTTGAGTAGGGTCTGGCCCCATCTATCGAGGGTGGCAGGTTCAAACCTGACCCCGGCAACAACAAAAATAGCTGGGTGTTGTGGTGGGCACCTGTAGTCCCAGGTACTCGGAGGCTGAGATAAGAGAATCGCCTAAGCCCAGGAGTTGGAGGTTGCTGTGAGCTGTGAAGCCATGGCACTCCACTAAGGGCGATAAAGTGAGACTCTGTCTCAAAAATAATAATAATAATAATAATAATCACTAAATTTGAAGACAAGTTATTTGAAATTATCCAACAAGAGAAGCAGAAAGCAAAAAGCAGTGTAGAAAGCTGAAGGGATTTATTGGAACTATCAAGGCCAATGCATACATATGGGACTATAAGAAGAAGGAAAAGGGCAAAAAGTTTATTTTAAAAAATAATCCCAAACTTCCAAAATCTTTGGAAAGAAATGGACATCCAAATTCAGGAAGCCCAACACATACCAATGATGAAGAAAGTAAAGAAAATTCCTCAGAGACACAATCAAATTTTTAAAACTCAAAGACAAAGAGAGAATTTCAAAAGCAGCTAGAGAAAGTGACTCATTATGTACAAGAAAATGACCATAAGATCGTCAGTGGATTTTTCAGTAGAAACCTTGTAAACCAGATGGGAGTGGGATAATATATTCATAGTGCTGAAAGAGAGAAAAATATTGCCAATGAAGAAAACTAAATTTGGCAAAATTATCCTTTAAAAATGAAAGGGAAATAAAGACTTTCTGAGATGCTCAAAAGCTGATGGAGTTTATCACCACTAGACCTGGCTTAAAAGAAATGTTAGTAAGAAACCTTCAGGTTGAAATGAAAGAATTCTACAAAGAAATGCAAACACACCTGAAAGTACAAAACTCACTCATAAAGATAAATATATAGCTGGATATAAAATACTATAATGGTGGTACATAACCTACACTGCATTGTTACCACTGTATGTTATTTAATGTATATAATATTTTGCATGGAAAATATATTTCATTATCCTTGTGCTTGGATGTAAAAATTAACTCATGTAATAAAAATTTTAATTTGTTTCAGAAAAAAGAAGGAAGTCTTAAATAAATAAAATCATAAACAAAGGAGGATATATTGCAACTGATGCCATAGAAATAAAAAAGATTATAAAAGATTAATATTGATATTAATAATCAAAAACCTCAATAGCCAGGTACAATATGACTTCACAGAAGAATACTACCAAACAATTAAAGAAGAGCTAACCTTCTCAAGTTAAGTGGAGATAAAACTTCCAAACTCACTTTATGAATACGTAGGGAAGTGGAACACAATGGTAAGTATTTGCATATCTAAACATAGAAAAAGTGCAGTAAAAATACAGCATAAAACATAAAAATAATACAGATCCATAAGGTGTTCCTCCATTTGCTAGTTCCATTAAGGGGGATTGCAGGACTGGGAGCTGCTCTGGGGAGTGAGTGGTAAATGAATGTGAAGGCATAGGATGTCACTGTATTCAACTGTAGACTTTATAAACACTTAAACTATACTAAATTTATTGAAAATTTTATTCTTCAATCATAAATTAACCTTAGCTTACATTTCCCTAGTGAATAGAGATGCTGAGCATTTTTTAATGTGTTCATCAGGCATTAGACTATCTTCTCTGCAAAGTTTCTGTTTAAGTCTTTTGCCCACTTTTTAATGGGGTTGTTTGATTTTTCTTTTCTTGATTTGCTTGAGATCTTTTGTAAATTCTAGTTGTTAGCTCTTTATCCTATACAGAGTATGCAAGTATTTTCTTCCGTTATGTAGGCTATTTACTCTATACATTGTGTCCTTGACTGTGCTGCAACTTTTTTATTTTGATCATGTCCCACTAGTTTATTTTTGTTGTTACTGTGATTACTTTTGAAGTCTTCATAAAATCTTTCCTGAGGCTGATGTCTAGAAGAGTTTTCCCAGCATTTTCTTCTATAATTCCTATACTTTCATGCAGTATGGGGGGGGTCTCAGTCCCCATTCTTGGCAAGGGAAAGTACCCCCAGAAAAAGAGGAAAATTAAAAAGTAAGCTGAGTGAGTTGGAACAAAGAAAAGTCAGCTAGTTTACATTTAAGCTAGGCGTTGCTAGCAAGCTTCCTGGCTTTTCTGAAATTCTAGCCTGTTGGGGATATACCTTACAAACACCCCTGCTGGGTCTGTGAGCACGCTGAAGAAAAATGACTATAGAAGAGACTATGGCAAAGACCTGGAAAGATACATTAAGTGGGTAATTTCCTAACTAGTAAACAGGCAAAGCAGATACCCATTGTGGAGATTTGCATTTGCCTGGGGAAGAGATCAAGGGAGTAGCTCAAACCCTGACATATGGGCAGAAGAGCTTATATCCCTTATCACAGATGAAGATCCTCTGTGGTGGTGATGGGAAGAAAATTCCTCTCTCTCACTAATTCTTCAGAGGAGATTAATGCCAGTGGCATTTTACTCCACAAGGAACTAGCAGAGTTTGACACCTCCCTAGAAATCTGTGTGTTATCTCAAGCTGGAGGCTCTCCCAATACAAGGCTCAGATTTCAGATGTCTCAAGGGTAGTCAAGCCCTTAAATAATAACAATAGGAGGTGATATGCTCACTCAGAGAAACTGCTGGCATCTTTGTTCCCTCCCTCATCTTACCCTCTGGACAAATAGACTTCAATAAAAGCAGAGTGGAGCAAACATCCTGGGCCATTGCTGAAATCCCACAAATGGGCAGTGGACCCCTGAATTCCCACCTTCAATTCTATTCTGTCTCATGTTTCTTTCTTTGCCATCGTTTCTTACTCTATATTTCTTCAGACAGTTGCCACCAGTTCCACAGGTCTTAGCAGACCTTGCCCCCAGGGTGGCACCCAACACTTTCATGCCTTAGGTTTAAGTCTTTTCTCCATCATGAATTAATTTTTGTGAGTGAGTGGTGAGAGCTGTAGATCATGTTTCTGTCTTTTACGTGCAGTTATAGTTTTCCCAGAACCATTTATTGAATAGGGATTCTTTTCTGCAGTATATATCTTTATCTGCTTTATCAAAAATCAGATAAAGAATATGGGAATGGGGGGCTGGGTTCAGTGGCTCACGCCTGTAATGTTAGCATTCTGGATGGCCAAGGTGGGTGGATTCCTTGAACACACAAGTTCAAGCAAGTGTGAGACACCATCTCTAAAAGAAGCCAGGTGTTGTGGTGGGTGCCTCCAGTCCCAGCTACTTAGGAGGCTGAGGCAAGAAAATTCTTTGAGCCCAGGAGTTTGAGGTTGCTGTGAGCTGTGACACCATGACACTCTACCCAGGGTGACAAAGTGAGACTCTGTCTCAAAACGAATAAAAAAAAAGAATATGGGAATGACTTCATTTCTGGATTCTCTGCTCTGATCTACAGGTCTGTGTCTCTTTTTTTGCCAATACCATGCTGTTTTAGTTACTATAGCCTTGTAGTATAGCTTGAAGTCTGGTGAGGTATTGTCTCCCACTTTTTGCATATTATATAAGGCTGCAGTGGCTATTTTGGGTCTTTTCGGATTCCATAGAAAGTGTAGAACTATTTTTCTAGATCTGTGAAAAAATCGTGTTGGTATTTTAATGGGAATTCCATTAATCTGTAAATCACTTTGGGTAGGATAGCCATTTTAACAATGTTAATTCTGCTCATTCATGATCATGATATAATTTTCCATTTGTTTATATCCTCTGTAATTTCTTTTATCAGGGTTTCACAGTTTTCCCTACAGAGGTTTCCACCTAGGTATTTTATTTTCTTTGTTGCTACTGAGAAAAGTATTATATCTTTTGATTCTTTCCTTGGCTGTGGTTGGTACATATGAAAGCTATGATTTGTGTATTTTTATTTTGTAGCCTGAGACTTTACTAAATTTATTTATCAACTCCAGGAGTCTTTTGATTGAATCTTTAGGGGTTTATAGATATAAGATTATGTTATCAGTGAAGAGCGATAATTTAACTTCTTTCCCTATTTGGATATTCTTGATTTCTTTCGCTTTCCTGATTGCTCTGGCTAGAAATTCTAGCATTATTTTGAGCAGAAGTGGAGATAGTGTGCAACCTTGTCTTGCTCCAGTTTTAAGTGAGAATGTTTTCAATTTTTCCCTATTCAATATGATGTTGGCTGTGAGTTTATCATATACAGCCTTTATAATTTTGAGTAAGTCCTATGTATACCTACTTTATTAAGCATTTTTTATCATAAAAGGGTGCTGAATTTTGTCAAATGCTTTCTCTGCATCTATTGAATGTATTATATGGCCCTCATTTTTTGTATCTATTTATGTGGTGGATTACATTTATAGATTTGCATATGTTAAAGAATCCTTGCATTTCTGGGATGGAGCACACTTGGTTGTGATGACTTTTTTTTTTTTTTTTTTTTGGATGTATAGATGAATTTGTTTTTCTAAGATTTTATTGAGAATGCTTACATCTATATTCATAAGGGATATTGATCTATAGTTTTCTTTTTTAGTTGTTTCCTTTCTTGGATTTGGTACCAGATGATATTGGCTTCATAGAATGAGTTTTGGAAGATTTCTTCCTTCTCAATGTTAAGGAATAATTCCTGCAGTATAGGTACAAGCTTTTTGTTGTATGTTTGGTAAAATTCAGGGTGAAACCATCAGGTCATGGGCTTTTATTGTTGGAAAGATTTTTTTTATTGCTGCTTCAATTTCGGTGTTTGAGATTGGTCTGTTGAGGAGTTCTATATATTCCTGACTGACCCTAGGGAGATTGTGCATTTCCAAAAATTTATCCATTTCCCCCACATTTTCAATTTTGTGAGCATAGAGATTTCCACGTATTCTGAGATGAAATTTTGTATTTCTGTGATATCAGTTGTAATGTATTCTTTTTTATTTTTAATTGAGCTTATTAGATTTTTCTGTTCTGTTTCTAGTTGATATAGCTAGAAGTTTCTAATTTTGTTTATCTTTTCACAGGACCAACTTTTTGTTTCATTAAACTTCTGGATAGTTCTTCTGGTCTTAATTTCATGTAGTTCTGATTTAATCTTGGTTATTTTCTTTTCTTCTGCTGTGTTTGGGATTGATTTGCTTTTCTTTTTCTAGTTTATTGAGATGATTCACTAGACTGTTTATTTGTGATCTTTTTGTCTTTTTGATGTAGACATTTAAGAATCTGAGTTTTCCTCTCAGTACTACTTTTGGTGCATCCCATACCTTTTGGTAACTTGTGTTCCTATTATCATTTAGTTCAAAGAATCCTTTGGCTCCTATTTTATCTTTTCATTGGCTTAACTAAAAATCAGCAATAGGGTGTTTAATTTCTATGACTTTGTGTTGGGAGGAGTGTTTTTGTTGAAATTGAGTTCTAATTTTATTATACTGTACTGTGGTCTGAGAAAATACATGGTATAATTTTTATGGTTTTTAGTTTTTTGAGACATGTCTTGCGCACTAGGATGTTATGCTGATGGGAAGAATGTATATTTAGTAGTATTGGAGTAAATGTTCTGTAAATGTCTGTTAAGCCCGTTTGTTCTTGAGTACTGTTTAAATTCCCTTTTTCTTTAGTTGTTTTCTGTTTAGAGGATCTGTCCTCTTCTGTCAGTGGGGTGTTTAAATTCCTGGCAATTATGGTGCTGATATTTATCATTTTGTTTAAATCAAGTAGAATTTGGGTTTTGAATCTGAGCACTCTGTTAGGTGCATTAATATTTAGGATGGTTAATTCTTCTTATTTAATTCTTCTCTTTTATATAGGGACTATCTTTGGTTTCTTTACTTTTTTAATTTGAAGTCAGCGTCATCTGATTTGAGAATGGCTACACCAGGTTTCTTTCATGGAATGTTGTTTTCCATTTTTTCACCTTGAGTCTGAATGAGTCCTTGTGTGTTGGATGTGTTTCCTCAAGACAGCAGATATTGGTTTCTATTTTTACATCTATTCAGCCAGCCTATGTCTCTTCAGTGGGGAGTTTAAGCCATTCATATTTGTTGAAAGTACTTACATACATGTGGTAGACTTCTATTCATCCTATTGGGTAGATCTTTATTATTTATTTATTTATTTAAATTGTTTTGAGATAGAGTCTCACTATGTCACCCTTGGTAGAATGCCGTAGTGACACAGCTCACAGCAACCTCAAACTCTTGGACTTAAGTGATTCTCTTGCCTCAGCCTCCCCAATAGCTGGAACTATAGGTGTCCACCACAATGCCCTGCTATTTTCTTTTGCAGTTATCATGGTTGTTTAGGTGGCCTAGGCTGGGTTCTAACCCCTGAGCCTCGGTTCATGTGGCTGGCACCATAACCACTGTGCTACAGCACTTAGCCTAGATCTTTACTATGTTGTTTTACTTCTTATCTTATTTTGTTATCTGGGCTCTGGAGTTTAGAGTTTGGATGCTCTTATACTGGTAGGTATCCATTGTGCTGATCATTGTATAATGCAGTTCGGATTACTTCCTGTAGGGCAGGTCTGGTCTTCACAAATTCCTTCAGGGATTGCTTACCTGAGAAAAATCTTTATTTCTGCCTCATGAGAAGAAACTTTTTTTTTTTTGTAGGGCACAAGAGTCTAGGCTGGCCATTATTCAATTTTAGAAGGCTGAGGAAGTGTCATCACTCCCTTCTGGCTTGCAGGATTTCAGCCAAGAAGTCTGCAGTCAATCTGACCAGTTTTCCTTTGCCTCTATAACAAATCAACCAGGAGTCCTGTCTACTCCTTGTGCCTGGATATGGAGATTCCCTAGCAAGACCTGGGAAATTTTCTTCAATTATTCACTCAAATGCATTATCCAATCTTTGTTAATTTTCTTATTTTCCCTCATGGATGTCTATGTTTCTTAACACAGTCCCACATTTCTTACAGGCTTACTTTACTTTTCTTGTTTCTCTGTTCTTTGACTGACTTGCTGAGCACAAAGCTATTATCTTTAAGTTCTGAGATTCTGTCTTCTGTCTGATTTAGCCTATTTTTAAGGCTTTCCACTGTCATTTGTAATTCCCTAAATGAATATTTCATTTTCAGAAGTTCTGTTTGGCTTTTCTTTAATACTTCATTATTTTTGTCATTTTCTGTATTGTCTTTGCTGCCTGTTTGTGGTAAGTTTCCATTTTCTCTAATATTTCCATGAACTTACTTATGACCCATGTTCAAAATTCCTCATCTGCCATTTTAATATTTTCATTTAGGTTGGCATCAAATGGTAAGGTTTTTTTTCACAGGTGACCTTTCATTTTTATTTTTCATATGTTATGGGTTTTTCCACTGAGTCTTTCTCATTTTGACTCTCTACTGAGAGCCATGAGGTGATAGTGGCTTTTGTGCTTGTGTATGAGACCCAAAGATTGGTCCCTGACTGTGTCAGAGAGAACCATACTAGTCCTGATTGCCTATGGGTTGCTCTAGAAAGTTTAGTGAACCTCTCTTGTTGCCTCTGACCTGCTATTTTCACTTCTTCCCAACAGTGTATTGAGTTAAGTCCTCAAACTTACTCCTGTTGATGCTGGGTGGTACTTATGCCAAACCCTATTTCCTTGAGTTTGAAGATTTTTGAAGGGCTTTCATTGTTTTCCCAGTTATTGGTTGATGTTTGTGTGAGTTAGCCAGCTGCTGAGATGTTCTTTTGTGTCCATGGTGGACTCTGGTACCTCAGAGGGAGTACTTGAGTACCCTAAGTTTAAGAAGGGACCTATACCTTTCCAGAGTTTCTTTTTCTCCACCATTACTGAAGTGGGGGAAGGGACAAAGTAGTTCCTGGCTAGGTTGTGTAAGCCTCCCTGGTACTTGTGGGAAGAACAAGCTGCAGTGTTTTTTAGGGACCTAGATAGGCTCTAGTGTCTCAGAATAAGCATGAGGATGCCCTAGGGGGCAGGTGGGACCCTGGAGCGTCCAGATAAATTCTTAATCTCTGCTGTAGGTGAGGCAAATGGGGGAGTTCAACTGGGTAGAACTGGTTTGGGTGTCCTAGGCTCCACAGAAGTTAACCAGTCAGCTGTTGTGGCAGAGGTTAAAGATCTACTCCCAGGTTCTACATAAAAGGACATCCTCTTAATGAGAAAGAATTTTAGCTTGTTCATAGAAAACAGTCTCTCATAATTAAAAATTTTGCAAACATTTTGTCAAATCATTTTCACATAGACATGCTTTATTACATAATATGCATGACTTTACACATTATGCATTTCTGCATAATTATTTTTGTATTCCATTTGTCAAACCATGGTATTGTGCTTTATGAGTGATTTAGGAAATTGTAAAAAATAATGTTGCTGACTTTTTAATATAACTTCCTCATATAAGATTGTGTTATATTTTTGTTAATTGTTACTACCAATAACTTTAACAATAATTCAACCTTTCTACAACTGCCACTAATTGCTTTGGACTCACTGACTGATCCTGGCCCTCTCTATCCTCTGGTCCTTAGCTTTACACCTTTATTATAATATCTTTTCTGCTCTCTTGGACTACCTCATGGTCTACCCTCCTTTACTATCATCATTTTTTCATAGTTTCCAGCTCAGCTTATATTTTTGCCTTCAGTAATAACCACTACATAGACTTCAGCTCTCTTCTAAGTTGTAAAAATCTCACTAACGAAGTCTGACTCATTTCTTGATTTGAGGGAGTTTATTCAGTCACTTTTAAGAAGTCTTTATGGAGTGCCTATTATATATTAGAAAATGTTTTGTGTATAGAGGTTAAAAAATACAAGTCCTGCACATAAAATATGCATAGTCACAAGGGTGCTGCAAAAGGTGATGTGGGAGAGATTTAATAATGTGCAATTACGAAAATAATAATTAGCAGACAATATATGGGCACTTTCAATCTACAAAAAGGATAAAGTTAAAGTAAAAGAATTTCTATTCATTATTGTTAGAAATTAGTTTAAATGCAAATGGGTGGTTCAGCAGTGCAATGAATCATAGGAAGAAAGGAATTGTTTAATCGACTTATTCTAAGTAAGATACATTCTTATTTGTCTTTGATAAGACAAATAAGAGCTTGAGTGGGGCCTTCCCAGAAGGCATTAATGGAGTAGACAAGTAGTCCCCAAAATTTTAAGCATTTTTTGACTAATTTCATGGAAGACAATTTTTCCATGGAGGGGGCAGGAGGTGAGGGGAATCTGACAAGAGGCCAAGCTCAGGTGGTGATGTGAGCCACATGAAGTGGCTATTAATACAGAAGAAGTTTCGCTGGTAACTTCCTGCTGTGCATCCCAGTTCCTGATATGCCACACAGGCCATGGCCTAGGGGATGGGGACTGCAGGAGTAGATGGTAATTCAGTTTCAAATACTCTGATTTGATGGTGAAAGCTTCACTACTGTTTTTCTTATAGTTCTATATTTTAATCACAAGATCTATATTTTACAGGTTATTTGAAACTTGTGTATATTTGCTTTACTATTAAATTAGTAACTATTACATTAAATTAACCATTAAATTAGTTTCAATCACTGCCATTAAACCTGGTTCTTATGACTAAAACCAGAGAGAAAGTTGCTGTTTTTTATTTTCCCTCAGTTTGTCAGTACTTGTGTTTCTGGAGATACCTCTGGCCTACTTTCTTCCTTAATGTTTCTTCCTAGCTGTGGTAGCCCACCTCCAAGATAGCCCAGTGACCCTGCCTCTTGGTGTTTAAACCCTGTATCACCTTTTCCCATATTGTACCAATATGCAGAAGGGATGGTATATGACTCCCAAGATTAGGTTACCAAAGAGTTCCTTTCTGTTTCTGATGCTCCCTCACTCATAAAGTCACTCTCAGTCCCTGGATTACCTGCTCCAGGAGGAAGCCAATTTCCATGTCTTGAGGATATTTGCAGAAAACTCTATAGCAAGGAACTGAGGCCTCTCTAGACCTACACCCCACAAAGAACTGAGGTCTGCCAAGAATATTCAAGTGAGGGGCCGTGCCTGTGGCTCAATGCATTAGGGAGCCGGCCCCATATAACGGAGGTGGCAGGTTTAAACCCGGCCCCGGCCAAAAACTGCAAAAAATAAAAAGAATATGCAAGTGAGCTTAGAAGTGGACTTTTCAAGCTCAGCAACTCTTGAGATGACTGTGGCCTCAACAGTTTGACTGCCACTCCTGAGAAACTCTCAGCTAGACCCTCTTGCTGAGCTGTTCCCAGATTCCTGACTCTCAGAATGTGAGCTAAATGTTGTGCTAAGCTGCTAAGTTAGGGGGTAATTTGTTATATGGCAATACATAACTTATGTATTCCTTCCTTAGGAAAATCTATAATAAGATTCAATTTGCCCCAAGGTAACTAAAGCTTCTTCCCACAGAATTTGTGAGGCTGCCTGATCCATGGATTCCTTAAGAGAGGAATAGCTGCAGTTTTTCTTGTCCCAGTCCTGGATTTTTTTTTTTTTTAGCAATAGAGTCTCACTTTATCATCCTCGGTAGAGAGCTATGGTATCACACAGTTCACAGCAACCTCCAACTCCTGGGCTTAGGCAATTCTCTTGCCTCAGCCTCCCGAGTAGCTAGATTCATAGTTTGTTCCTTTAATGGTAGGGATAATTTTGTTTCCTCTATCAAAGCCCTCATTTTTTGGTTGATTATACGGATTTCGGCAGAAAAGTATTTTTTAAAATATATAATGATACATACACATGTACATATCTACGTGTACCTCTATGTAACAATGTCTATCAAACCTTCAAAGAGGAGCTTATACCCATACTGTAGAAATTATTACAAAAAATTGAGAAGGAAGGAATCTTCTCCAATACCTTGTATGAAGCAAACATCATCCTGATACCAAAATCCGGAGAAGACTCAACTGAAAAGAACTTCAGACCAATTTCAGTTATGAATATAGATGCAAAAATTCACAATAAAATCCTAGCCAATAGATTACAGCTACACATTAAAAAAATCATACATCACAATCAAGTAGGTTTCATCCCAGGGATGCAAGGCTGGGATGCAATGTTTAAGGGGCCAAGTCTATAACTGTACCTAACAACAGAAGCAAAAACAAAGACCACTGAATCTCTCAATAGATCCAGAAAAAGCGTATGATAAAATTCAGCATCCTTTTCTAATCAGAACACCTAAGAATTTAAACATAGGTGGCACATTACTTAAATTGATTGAAGCCTGGGCGGCGCGTGTGGCTCAGTGAATTGGGCACTGGCCCCATATCCCAAGGGTGGTGGGTTTGAACCTGGCCTTGGCTGAAATGCAACAACAACAACAAAAAAAGCCGGCTGTTGTGGCGGGCGCCTGTAGTCTCAGCTACTCAGTAGGCTTAGGCAAGAGAATCGCTTAAGCCCAAGAGCTGGAGGTTGCTATGAGCTGTGACGCCATGGCACTTTACCGAGGGTGACAAAGTGAAACTCTGTCTCAAAGAAAGAAAAAAAATTGATTGAAGCCATCTACAACAAACCCACAGCTAATGATATACTGAATGGTGTAAAACTGAAAGCTTTCCCACTTAGAACCCATTTGATCCTGCAATCTCATTACTAGTCATCCACCCAGAAGAAAAAAAAATCACTTTATCATAACGACTGTTGCACTAGACTATTTATTGCAGCTCAATTTACATTCACCAAATTGTGGAAACAACCTAAATGTCCACCAACCCAGGAATGGATTAACAAGCTGTGGTATATGTACACCATGGGATAGTATTCAGCCACTAAAAGAGATGGAGACTTAACATCTTTTGTATTAACCTACATGGGGGTGGAACACATTCTTCTTTTCCACACAAGAATGGAAAAGCAAGAATCCAATGTACTCAATTCTAATATGAAGGTGTGTCTTCGTACATTGTCTTGTATTAGATAACCTAATAAAAGGTGGAAGGTAGGGGAATGAGGGCTCGGGGAGAGGGGATGGGGGGGTCTTAGTATATGGCACACCTCCTGGGGAAGGGACATAGATATAAGAAGGACTTTACCTAACAAATGCAATCAGTACAACCTAGCTCTTTGTACCCTCAACAAATCCCAAGCAATAAAAAAAATGCTTTTATTATTTTGACTCTGTATATCTGTGCTATGTAGAGAAAGATGAAAGATAAGATAAATTATATGTATACAAATACACACTTTATTTTAGATCTACACTTGTATTTCATATACATATGCATGTATGTATATTGATGTATACATGTTATATAATTTATTCATGTTATGTTTTATATATACATGTTATATACTCTCTTCATATACATAGACCAACACACATAAATGTCTATGTGGGTCTATACATATAGCGTTATCTGTATTTATCTGACTATAGTAATTTTCTGCATGAATTAAAAGGAGTATGTACTGATTGTTAGAAAATTGTAAGGAAACACTTATTAGAGTAGCAATTTATTATATCTCAGCCTTTTAAAGTTCTTCATAAAATTAAGAAAGGTAACAAAGAAAACATCAAAGGATCATTCAATGGGTTGTAAAGATATGTGTTGACAGTGTTCTTTATAAACTTAAGTAAAATTTCCTTTTTAATGGACTATAAATATTAAAATGGCTTATTTTTTGCAAACAAATATAGAGCTAGATAAAAATTATTTCTCTTTTACTGAAATTGTTCCTCTCCTTTTTCCTTGATATGCTAAATTTATTAGGTACAATAAATCTCTTATAAAATTACTATTCTTGTCAAGTTTAATTTAATCAGTATTATCTAATAAATATAATCTACAAAGAATTTACATTTATTATATAATATTATTTTGTTTTAGTCAAGAAAGTACTACAGCAGAATGGGAGAAGAAAGAAAATAAAATATTTCTTGAGAATCTAAACTTTTTAAAAGTGGTATTAATACAGATAAACATAGATTCATGTTGCTTCATTTGCAAAGTTTTATGACATATTTGTGCTTGCAAATAAGAACAAGTCAAATTGCATTCTAATTAGAAATTAATAACTTACAGAAGTTATTCTTTTCAAGGATTTTGTTTTTAGTCCTTATCTTAAACAGTTATTGTTATTAAATTTTTAAGTCTTTTTAATTCTGTGAAGGCAAAAAGTGGAAACCTAATCAACACATGTATATGTAAAAATTTAAAAAAATAAAGAAGTTACGTAAAAATTCACTTTTTTCTGAAAAATCACCACCACTCACCTGTACACCCAAGTCTCTGGAATGTTGTGTGCTGCATACACAGTGAAGCTAAGGTGCGAATTAAGCCCAGGATTTGCATGAAAAATGCTTTCAGGTACATTCACAGGCTGAAAATCTGCATAAAAGCTTCTACAATGCACATTGATTAGCTGGTGAATGGATGTGGATAGCTCAGTTGTTACTCTCTCTGTCAAGCCTAGAAGGGAATAGATAGAGATCAAGTCATCTACAAAGGGCCATATTTATCATAAGCTATCAATTACAGTCTTAAAATTATTTATAATAAAATTTAAATAAAATTCAATTAAAATGGCCTTTTCCCAACTGAAGCCAATTAGCCATCCATGCCTCTGAATGCAGCCTGGTATAGCTATTAGTAGATTAGGTATTAATAAACTTTGTTATTATCAGCAGTAGAAATTTCGGAAGCATGGCCACAAATTGGAATTTTTTATTGTTAATTTTTCATTTTGATCTAATGTAGTTTGCAACATATTTTGTTCTAGTTTGTGATTTTTTAAAAGAGTTTTTAAACAAGGAACATGTTTTCTACATGGTATATAAATACTTCAGTTCCATCTAAAGAGTCAAACATAATAAATTTGATTATGTTATGATCTTCACCATTACCTGAACACTCATCATACACATTGTGCTAATATAAAAAGAGAATGATAATATTATGCTAGATGGCTGGAATTGGAAACAAGCTCGAAATGAAAGATTTAAATGTTTATTGAATCTCTTCAAAATCAAAGCCTTTCCTAAGTTTTACCGTTAGTTATTTACAGGGGTTCTATTGATTATTCCTAAAAGTGACTTGTCATGAAAGAAGACAAATGAGGGAAAATTATTAGGCATAGGTTGAGTAGTTTTCCCCTGGCAGCTAAGGAGTTGGGGAGAAAACAGGCACATATTAGAAACCAAGCTTTTAAGAACTACTGAATCAAATTACCCAGTACAGCTGCTTATTCAAACACATGCTCTTCCTCATAAGTTGTTTCAGAAACATAAACTGCTCTCTGGTTTTAAGTTGTTTTGAAAAGAAAATAGTACAAAGAGATAGCTTTTTTCTTTGATCGTCTGCAGTATTCCAGTTGGATGTCTTAGGACAGAGGCCAATGTCAGCAGAGAGCATCCCCCACATCCTGTCTGTCCATCAGTGGCTCCTCGTCTATAATTAAACATGTCTTATTTTTGTTTAATACATG
This sequence comes from Perodicticus potto, assembly GCA_963574655.1. Classification (NCBI taxonomy): domain Eukaryota; kingdom Metazoa; phylum Chordata; class Mammalia; order Primates; family Lorisidae; genus Perodicticus; species Perodicticus potto. The sequence continues at coordinate 28,961 of CAUYRH010139819.1, forward strand.
CTATTATTCACTTAGTTATTCATAAATGTGTACAAAATGTATAAGATAGACAAATTTTACTTTTTTGTTATATTTCTGAAGTTGTGCCCTTTGTTGAATAGCCTGGTGGGGACAAGTGGAGGGAAAGAGCTCTAACTAAAATTCTCGGAGAAATCAGCAGTAGGGATTAATGGAGCAGAAGAGTAAAGCAGTATAAAAATAGTCTTAAGAGGTTTCGTCAAACTCCGGAGGCAAGTCAATGGAGAGCTTTTTGAACAGCAGGCAGCGGAGACTGGTAAATTTACAGAAACGTCTTGTTTCTCAGTCTCCCGTTTACATAGTTGGTACTCTGAAGCAGGAAGCACAGAGGGTTAGTCAATAATTCTCAATCTTGTACAAATGTGCAAACGAACATACATCTAAAATCAATCATGAAGTTGAGTTAGGGATCTTACGAACTTAAGCCTCAGCACATATTTTGGGGAACCTTAATGATCTGAGTGTTTGTGCAAACTCTACTCCTTACGTTTTGCACAGAAAGACAGTCCTTGGCTGTGATTTGCTTCCTTGTATAGAGAGGTGCTTAAGCATTACCTTTACTTTCAGAACTCTGGATGAAGAGTACATTTTAAATGACATCATCAAAACATATTAAGGACTCAAGACATTGGGCATGGTGGTAAAATACAGTGAAATATTGTTTACCATGCCGGATTTTACTCTGCAAAAGACTTACGGTGCCAAGAAATAAGGTAATGTCAATGTATGGGCAATTAAAACTTACTAACTCTAATCTACCAAGATTTACCACAGAATATAAATCTCCAGGAACATTTCTGTATAGTTTTGTGGGATCTCCGATTCCAAGCTCCTGAGGCATATAGGGGAGGAGACCTCATTATAACATTCCTGATAGAAAGCAAGAGAGGGCCAGTTCCACCGGATGTACCTGCAGCCTGTCCACTGCATGCACTTCTGTGTCAGGAATATTGTTAGGGAGTCCCCAGCCTTTCCTTTCCCCTGTTGCTCTCCTCCAGAGTTTTATGAATACCTGGAACAGAATGTTTGCACTAGCAGAGATTTTTTACTTCCATATCCTCTTCCACCTAATTTTCTTATGTGATATGAAGTGAGGAAGTTCCTCAAACATAATCAAATGTCTTCTTTTGAATGGTGGGAATTAGAGTTGAAGGGATATCCCTCTATTACATGACTCTTTACTGAAACTATTAAGGGTGTGAAAGGAAAGTTGGGTTATCATTTGTTCTCCAAAGGAGTCCTCTGACTCAAAGGGTGTTAGCTGACTATCTGGAGGACAGGCAGTTTCCTAGAAGATACTCAGTGTTCCTATGACAAACACCATCCACCATATGCTAATAAGCATAGCCCTGACCACGGACTGCACATTAAATCTCATATCTTTTATGTGTATTAGGAAACCCAAGGATGAAGGAGTTTAGTCTAGGATCGCAGAGTTAAAAAGTGAGGAAGTCGAGATTCAAAGCAGTTCTTCCTTATTTGAAAAGTCGGACACTGATGTTACACCCACTGTTTTCTACAAAGTCTGGAGGCTTGCAATTTTATAGGCTCAGAGCCTCTGTGAATGTTACAACAAAACCTAATCCTCCTACTGGTTACATTCATTGTTCTTCAACTAGAGTTTGAATTTAAATTTGAAATTCGTGACTTTGAAGACAGACATTTGCTACTTTTCTGATTTTTCTTACATCAAAATATAACTAGGTAAATGGTAAAATTTTGTAGAGTCTTGGAATAGTTATATTTTCAGTATTTTAATTTTTAGAAATCTCTTCCCTTTTTTTAGTATGGAACAAAAATTCAGGCTAAAAGGTTACAGACTGTGAATTTTTGTTCCCTTGCATAATCATCACTTCCATTGATAAAAGAGTCTTAGCAAAGCATTTTTCCCTTCACAAAGCATCGTGTTTGTGTATGTCTGTGTGTTTGTGTTACCACAATATTTGGGTAAAAAAATTGAATAAAATTATTTGAGGTTCTATAAATTTTTCTTTTATTTATTTATTTTTTTTTTTCAGAGTCTCACTTCATTGCCCTTGGTAGAGTGCTGTGGTGTCACAGCTCACAGCAATCTCCAACTCTTGGGCTTAAGTGATTCTCTTGCCTCAGCCTCCTAAGCCGATAGGACTACAGGTGCCTGCCACAATGTCCTGCTACTTTTTTTTTTTTTTTTTGTTCGAACCCACCAGCCCTGGCACATGTGGCCAGCGCCCTATCCACTGAGGTACGGGAGCCACCCCTGTTGATTTATTTATAAAATACGTGAATACGTGTTTGCTTTACCTTTTGCTGGAGTCTCTAGGTTTTGATAAAAATTCTGAAAAAGAAAGGGTACAAAATAAATTTATTACTCAGAAAACAAATTCACAAAATAATCAAACTGGTAAACATCCAAAATCTAAACACTGTAATTTCTCTGGCATGATAAAAACACGAAATAGTTCTTGGCATAGTGTTTCAATTTTCTCATTAAACAGAGGAAATCTAAACTTTGTGATAAAAAATGCCTTCTGAACGTTGTAAGGAACAAAACAGGTTATTTTAGCATCATACATCATTTTTCTTATTAAACAGAGGAAATCTAAATTGTATGATGGAAATCTACAATCTCTGCTTCTTATTAAACAGAGGAAATCTAAATTGTATTCTAATACCTTCAGAATATGCAATGAACAATATAGTTTACTAGCGTAGGTGCCACCTTTTGAGTATTATTAGAGTAGTTCTACAGGTACTGTCTATGTTCAATCTCCCTTCAATAACAGTGAATAATCTTTCGATAAAAGTGCATTTCTAATTCTCCTTGTTACGTGTATCGTATCTGGCTTTTATTCTTAGCAGCCTTTTAGCAAACTTTGGGCAGCACCAAGCACCAAACAGAGGGCTAGATTGAAGTGGACAAAAGCATACAGTTTTGAAACTATCTCTATATAGTTTCATTTCTTATTTAAATGAATGAAACTATCATTAATGATAGTTAAATGAAACTCATTTAATGAAATTATATAGTTTCATTTCTTATTTTCCTTTTTTAGGGAATTTAAAAGATATGATACTCAAACACTTGGAAAAATAAAATGCCATGAGTCATATTCTAAATAAAAAGTACAATCAAAAATATTATATTTTGTCGTCATATTCATTGTCTTTTAAGTTCATGTCCATTAGTGTAGTGGCCTTACTTATTTTTATTTTTGCTGGAAGCTTCAAATTACCTTGATGGTTTATGATTTCGTGTTGTAACTTAATTATTGTGAAAAGTATGTAAGGTAGTTCATAGATTTCTTAAAAATAAGGTTTGAACCAAAAATAAAATAAAATTTCCATAAGATCTAATTTAAAGCAATTAAATTTTTAAAAATTTAAAAGTTCAAAACTATTTTTAAAATAAACATTTAAAGGCTTGCTTTTAAGAAAATATGATTAATTAAAAGCCAAATTTTCAAAAAACAATTAGGGAATAATCATTTTCTGGTACCATAGAACTCACTACAGTATTCTTTTAGAGAAAGAAAATTTCCATCATGTTTAGAATGTAATTAAAATTTACATAAAATGCATGATATACATGAACCTTCTCAGAAGTATTTCTATTAGTGAGACTATTTCATCTAAGTATACTTTCAACAACTGTATGTAAGATCCTTACCCTATCTGTGTGGGTGAGATTATTAAAGGTGTTAGCTTGACTTAACTAGAATTCAATTTATTCAGAGATACAGACTTATATTATAAAATCACTATGACATCCACCTACACCACAATGTGAAAGACAATATATTTTACTTTGTGGTTCTTCTACTGTATGAACGTTTAATGGAAATATGTGAACTTCTGTAATACAATTTAAAGGATGAAAAATTGTTTCCAGTTCTGGATGGGAGCATGAAAGAGAACACAACAGTGTTTGCAATATTATTCTTCCTCTTGCCAACATGTACATTTAATAAATACCTAATTACTTCCCCGTGTGGCAGGAAATAGTCCCTTGCACATTGACCAAAAATGCAGCCAAAGAAAAGAAAAGCTTCTCAAATTTCGGAGTTTGTTGGCAGAAGACCTGTATTTCTCAGTGTTTCTTTAATCTTAAGTTCATGGTGGGTGGAAAGACTGAATTGCTTTGACATTGTTAAACAGTAACTGGTTACTGCACAAGTTCTGGAAAATGTACTTAATGTGTGTGCCAACATTCATATATAGGTAGGCTCATAAGATAGAATGAAAAAAGAGAAGAAAAATGTATAAAGGCAACTGATGCAGCATAAATGAACTTTTAAAAGTCTATTCAAATAATAGGATCCATTTCGGGAAGAGAATTGAATATTTTGACCACTGACATATTAATTAAAAGTCATAATTGCCAACTCTCTTTTTAATTTCTATGCATGAAAATCAGTTTAGTCTATCTACATACAAGATAAATAAATATATAAGTATTATGAGTTAAAATGCTGCAAAGAAAAATCACACAAAATATAGTACATAAGTAAAGTGAAATGTGTATAGGAGCTTTTATTGAACCTTTTAATTCCTCATCACTTTCCTAGGAAATAATCAATTTCTCCATGAACAGTTTGTTTGGCTTCAGATATTTTGAAAGTTTGACATTTCTAAGAAAATTGTCATTTCCTTCTTTTAGATGGCTTTAATCAGTTTAAGAAATGTGCCACCTATGCCTATTTTCTTTCTTAAGGCATAGAAAACTATGCCAACTATAGAAAAATGTGTCAACTATGCCTATTTTCTTAAGTGTTCTTGTTAGAAAAGGATACTGAATTTTAGCAAATGCTTTTCCTTTATCTATTGAAGGGATCATATGGTCTTTGTTTTTGCTTCTATTGATATGGTGAATTACATTTATGAATTTGCATATGTTAAACATACCTTGCATCCCTGGGATGAAGCCTACTGTTCATGATGTATAGTTTTTTTTTAATGTGTAGCTGCAATCTATTAGCCAAGATTTTATTGAGAATTTCTACATCTATATTCATTAGTGAAATTAGTCTGTAGTTCTCCTTTTAATGGAGTCCTTTCTTGGTTTTGGAATCAGGGTGACATTTGCTTCACAGAACATGTTGGGGAATGTATTTTCTTTCTCAATATTTCGGAATAGGATCTGCAGTATAGGTACAAGCTCATCTTTGTAGGTTTGATAGAATTCTTATGTGAAGCCATCTGAACCAAGGCTTTTTGTTGTTGTTGTTGGAAGCTTTTTTATTGTTTCTTCAATCACAGTGCTTGATATTAGTTTGTCCAAGAGATCTGTTTCTTCCTGATTAAGTCCAGGGAAATGATGTGATTTTAGGCATTGGTCCATTTCCTCCATATTGTCAAATTTCTGGGCATTGAGGTTTTTGTAGTAGTCAGAAATAATCTCCTGTATCTCTGTGATATCATTGTTATTTTCCTCTTTTTGTTTCTGGTTGAGGTTATTAAAGACTACTTTTCTGTTTCTAGTTAATCTGACCAATAGTTTATTGATTTTACTTATCTTTTCAAAAAATAACTTTTTGTTTTTTAAATTTTCTGAATGATTCCTTTATTTTCAAATTGGTTTATTTCTGATTTAATTTTGGTTATTTATTTTCTTTGGCCAGGTTTGGGATTCAATTGGTCTTCCTTTTCCATTTCTTTAAGATGATTCATTAGGTCGTTGATGTGCCCTCTTTCTGTTTTTTGGATGTAGGCATCTAATGCAATAAATTTCCCTTAGGACTGCTATTGCAGTATTTTGCAGGTTTTGGTGGTTTGTGTCTTCATTGTTGTTATGTTCAAAGAAGTTAATGATTTTCTTTATCTCTTCCTTGACCCAATAGTCATTTACCATAAGGTTGTTTTGTTTCCATTCCTTTGTGTGGGGATGAAAATGTTCATTGTTGTTGAGTTCAACCTTTATGGTCTTGTGGTCTGAGAAGATACAGGTATAATTTCAATTCTTTTAATTTTCTTGAAGTTTGATCTGTGTCCTAGGATATGATCTATTTTGGAGAATGTTCCATAGGTCGATGAGAATATATATGTTGGTATATGTTGAAGGGTATGATCTGTATATGTCTATTAAACACAGTTGTTCTAGGATTGTGTTTAATTCTCTTGTATCTTTGTTTAGTTTCTATTTAGAGGATCTTTCTAGCTCTGTAGGAGGTATGTTAAAGTCCCTAGCTATTATAGGATATCATATTGTTATAGGATAATGTATTGTCATAAGAAATCATATTGCTTATACTAATTAAGTTCTGTTTCATAAATCTGGGCACATTTAAGTTAGGTGGATGAAGACTTAGAATTGAAATGTCTTCTTGTTGTACTGTTCTCTTGATCAGTATGAAGTGATCTATTTTTAAAGTATTTTGAAGGTGTTCCTCCATTACTTTTCAGATTCATCACTTTCATTGTTGATGTAAATAAAGTATTTAAATTTCTATATTCATTTAACTATCTAATAACACAAAAGTTTTAATTAGATATAGAAATCCAAACATTAAGAAATTATAGAATTTTCATAACCACTAATCTATTTAAAGCAAATAAGCAGTCAGAACAATGATTTCTATATAATGACATGATTGTCTACATTTTAAAATCAATCTTTTAAAAATTTCCAGGCTTGTATATTCAATGGTAGTATAATCTCCATTGTTCTTTTCCATGTAGGTAAGGAATGTATGTGCTCACTCTCTCTTAAGACGTTTCACATACTCTAGAAATGTAGAGAGACTTGGTTTCAAATCTATGTTTTGCCACTTATTAAATGTCTGTACACAAGCACTCTAAACATCAAATATTAATAGTAAAATGAACATTCAAATACTAACTTTACAACATTGCTATGAGGTTAAATTGAAATAAAATAATAATTAAATGAGGTAATTCATATGTGAAACTATTTTATATATTGAAATGTGTTAGAGACTATTAGTTACTATTATTATTCTATCTTCCAGCTATATATGTTAAACTAATATTATGAATAGATTCATTGTGACCAGATTTCCTAATATTTATCTTGGGCAACAATTTTTTCTTTAATTCCACATTAGACCCACAAGGCCAGGAAATCATTACAGGATGTGGGATCTAGAGAAATTCACTCAGAAATTATAAAAGCCATGTATGCTGCAAATTCAGCAAAAGATACCACAAAAACTGATCTTTTTTATATGTGTTTATCCACCTACAGATGACATTTCCACCTACACACACTGGTGTCCCTAAGTGCCATTAATGACCTGTATGAACACTTGCATGTGAATATTATAGAAGTGTATTCATTCAGGTTGGATTGGAGAATTGATTTCAGTTTCATTTGGAAGTTGCAGAATAGTTATAACCTTCAAAGTTATAACAAATTTCCTTTTAATTTAATTAAATACATTTGGAATAATAGTATTGAGTTGCCATTACCCCCCAATAATTGCGATGTACAATGTGCATACGCAGAACAGAAATACGGTGGTTAGTCAAAAGGCTTTCACTGTCATTTAGTAATTATTGAAATCAAGTTTAAAATAATTACTGTGTAATAGATGGATATGTTTACCTCTGCTTTTCTCTGAAGAATCAGACTTAGTTCATTTATTGCATCTGTAATTTGCTTGGTTTCCACACATCCTAGAGCACTGCATATTTTTTGAACTTCTTCAATAATACTATCCACATTTTCCTGGAGATGACAAGAATCACATCTTACCACTTATGGAAATGTAGACGGTAATATTTTATCCTCGAACAATTTCTCTTTCCGTAAAGAGGAAATGGAATAATACGTGGTTGTTTTCTTTCACATAAAAGGAATGTTTTCAAGACTCTGATTATCATGTGCCTGGGGCCATAATTTTCATTTAGTGAACGTTCAAAGGTAGAACTTACTTAGCTCTAACTTAACATTACCTAAAATAAAATGAGGGAAAGGTAGAGGGAAAGTTAGGGTAAGGAAAAGGGCGAGAGAAGCAAAAGGAGGAGGAGATGAAGTAGAAGAAGAGGGGAGAGAAGGAGGGAAGTTGTAGAGAGGAAGGAAAGAGAGAGATGGAAAGAGAAAGAAAGACAGGAAAACTCAAACTTAGCCACAGACTGTGGTTTTTGCAAAACACTTTAAAAACAAAGTAATGAGGGAAGAACCATGTAGAGTTTCAGAAGGCATCTGATTTTAGAAGCAGGGAAATTTATTAAAAATCAGATTCACAGGGTTCAGAACAAAATTGAGAAACACAATTGTGGTGTTAGGGTGTTTGGTAATCTTTTAACTGTGATATGATATTCTTAAACCAACTGATGTTTCCAAAAGTTCATTGATGACAAATATTCTTCTTAAAATCAAAATTCTACACTTAAAATATACAAAGATTTTTATGGTCACTGTTATAAGATCTTTTCATTAGTGTTTCCATGTCTTAGGTTTGCACATTTTCTTAGATAACCTTTTATCTTTTAAAAATTCTGCTCTATTTTGACCTCATTTGTTTCCACATATTAGTAGTAACTATAGTGAGAAACCTCACTTTATTATTTTTCTTTCTTTTTTTTTGTAGTGTTTGGCCAGGGCTGGGTTTGAACCCACCCCTTTTGGTATATGGGGCCAGTGCCCTACTCCTTTGAGCCACAGGTGCCGCCTCTCACTTTATTCTTTAATTTTGTGCTAATCACATTTCACTCTGCAATAATTTTATGTTGTACCTTGTCTCTATCATTAACAACGATGACTTCTCAGAATTCCAGTGAAACATTAGAATAGTTTACTTCAGGAAGAGATGGAAAATATTTTTCCTTTTATTTTCACACAAAGATACAGAGTCACAGCACAAAAAGATTTTAACGCTCCCTATTCCAGAGCAATTTCTCAACAAATGTCAACACAGAGACAGAACGCTAGTTTTATATTAACGGGATTCCGCTTTGCCTCTTTTGCAAAAAAATAATATTTACTTTTTAATTTGTTGCCAGCTCCTTTCTTATGTGATTTTAAAAACACTGAAAACTGATGACAAAACCCCAGGAAAATGACTAATTAATACTATCAAAGTCAAAATCAAAATTCCAAAACTGTCAACAGATTTTATTAATGAGGTAAAAGAAAGAATATGCAATCTAATCAGTGTGTATTTTTAAGTCTTTCACAGATTAAGAAAGTACAACTCCTCGATTTTAACATGAGGAAAAATTGTGAGTAAGCCATATGGAAAAAAGTCAGTTATTTCATTTATGTGTGAACTCATTATAAATCAACATTGTGATGTGGCTGCCAGATGATCTACTTCATTATTCTCTATAATTAAAAAGTTAAGTATTCCACCACATTTTCCATGTATATTATCTGAACTGGAGTTTGACTTTGGGTATCTAAAGAGAATGAACTTGACAAATTGGATTTTCCCAAAGGATGGCAACCCCAACTATCAATATCCTATTAATACATTCATTTAGAACCGCAGAGTAGACAATATTTTCAGCTTTGCAGCTGGGATCCATGTGTCCAGATCACAGCTCTTTCCCATTTTTAGTTGTGACTGCCATCAAAGAATTTAACTCCCATATGCTTACGTTCTTGCTACTATAAAAAGGGAATAATAATAATTATAAGTTTATTATAACTATTAAGTTAGATAAATACAGAAAAACTGCCTGGTGGAGAATAAAGGCTAACTTTTAAGTTTAATTAGTTCATTTTTATTTATTCCCACAGAAGTTTCCATCTAAAAGCAAAATCAGACACTGTTATTTGTTGCACAAATAACTAATAAAAGTTAGAAATTCATAAAAACTATGGGAGAGGTACATATTAGGTGGTATGCTTAATTTTTCATTCATATATTCTAAGTAGATGTGTGAGCTATATGAGTTAGTGAAATCCATAAATATTGCTAATTAAAATACGAATGTGGGGTTTACTTAGGGTCACTGTGTAGTTGGCCATGGATTTATTCAATGCACTACTCTAATCTTGCAGTACTTCTTATCTGATCTATTTATCTCATTTAATCTTCACACATATTCTGACAGACAGTGTATTCATTACATTGTTGAGTCACTGAGATTGCTAGGATACGTTACATAAAATACTGTAATTCTAAAATTAAGTTGCCAATTAATTGGATATGAGAACAAACAGAAAGGTTAAATTTAAGATGATTTCAAAACTTTACATTTGGAAAACCAAGAATATAAGGTGTCATTAGTTATAGAAGAAATACAGAGAAAATGGGAAGATTTGGGGGAGTATCATGATGAAGGAAATTTTTTTACACAGAGCTTGAGCTGCCTGGGAGATGCAATGGGATTCTACATCTAGGTTGAGAAACTAGAGATTGAGAAAAGGAAGACACCCTATACATAAACACACATACACGTGCACCACCTGGCGTGCTCATATAAACCCTAGATGAACTATAAAAAAGAATGCAAATGGATAGTTTAACCCAACACAAAGAGGATGAATCTCTAGGTGGAAGAAACTCAGAGGCAACTTCAAATCTGAGCAGTAGCTCTAACCTAAATCTGATAGCAGTAGATTAGTAGCAGTAGCTCTAACCTAAATCTATTTAGTAGCAGTGGCCTGGAGGACATACCAGATTTAGGTGCTCTGGTTTGGGAATTAGTGTTTATTGCTCACAGTGGGACAAATGCTGCAATCTTAGGACCAAACCAGTTGGTGGAGGCAAAAGAAGAGGAAGAACTGGAGCTACTGACCAAAAGAACTTTTGGGGAAGCCTCTCTCTCCCCCATCTTTGAGCGAGGAACATGATTACCTGGGAAATCAAAACCCTAATCTGTGTGGTGTGGAGACTACGGAGCATTCATTTATACGACGTATAATGGAGATTTATGTTAAAAATTGCATTTGGCTATTGTGACTATTTTGGTACAGGCAGAAGTAAATGCAAAGTTGCTGTATAGAAACATTTTTCTAATCCCTATCCACAGAGTTTCTCCCCAAATACAGATGCATGCACCCATGCACGCACTTACATACACACACACACCCTGGTAGGAGGGAAATAATCCTGCTAAGCTTGATCCACATTATGTGAAACTACAGACATAAAACACAGTAGGATTAGTATCCTAATTCAGGAGATGCCAAAGATAGACATGGGCATCCTTTATATAAACATGACACTTGGCTGAGAATTTTAATATGATTGTCCAGAAAGAGAGAACATGAATAGAGGAAAGAGAAGTTGAAATGTGGGTGCATACTATTTCAGAACATCTACTATTTTGCTAACGGAAAGTTGGAACTCACAGAGTGCAGAGACATAAGCCATAAGACTGCAACTTAATGGACAAAAAAATGTATAAGTAGTAAATGGTCCTAGAAAATTTTAGCTTGGAAAAAAAGGAGAAGAATGAAATACAGTTACCACTTTCAAATATTTGATGGTCAGGAAAAATGGGATTCTATTTACTGTTAAGTAGCTCTGAAACAGAAATGATACATTGCAAATTTAGAGAAGTTCTTTTTGGCTGAATATAAGAAATATTTTTGTTGGAATTCTTTGTCCAAAACTTGAGTAGGCTACCTTTTGAGTGACACCTTACAGGTATCAGAGCAATCAGGAGTGTTTAGAGGAGATTTTGGCATTGCATGAGAATTTAGCTTATCTCTAAATTCTTTCTAAATCTTACTCTTTAGTTTAGCGATAATCGAAAACAAGTCTGTGATTTTACGCACAATATTCTAGTCTTACGATGTATTTGATGTATTACAGATTTCAAAGAAATAGCATTCGAATAATTAAGTATACCTCAAAAGCATTTTGAACATTGGGAGAAGTTGATGATAAACTTTTCTCTTCTGCATCTTTCTGGAAAACAAAACGAAATGAAACACCATGAGCCCTTCCCCCATTTAGCTGTGATGGAGACTAAAGCAATATGCATTTTAAACAGCCATGAAACAGCTTGCTATCTCCAGATTTCATATAAACTTTAATGAATTTCTATTTATATAGGCACACTAAAAATATCAAATTCAATTAAGGCATTCAGAGACAAATTGAGGATTTAGAATCCTTCCATTCCTGGTTTACTCATTAGAGCTATTATAAATTATTTTTGCTTAAATATTAAAAATAGTCTTTGGAGTCACAGTTTGGAATAAAATTCAGAAACACTAGTCCCACTGTAACAATGAAAAAGCCAGAATATGTACCAAATCATAACTTCTGGCCAGCAGAAATGTGAGGTCACAAGGTGCCCGAGTAAACTGAATTAAAAAACGTGACGGTTCCTCCGAAGAGAGACAGGTGGGCCACGTACAAGTGGGCATGAAGAAATCAGCTACAATTGTAACTACTTTGTAAAGGCCAGATTGAGCTGGCATGCCAGTTTGCAATACGAAGAAGCCTAAGACGTGTGGGGACTTCACAATAACCTGCAAGTTCTTTTCCATAGACACCTAACAGTTTCTCAGAGGAAATGTTGAAGTCAGCGCAGGGAACAGAAGGCCGATTTTGTGGCACAGGCGTGGAGGTGATTAGCTATTTGGGGGAGGGCAGTCATGGAGTCCTGTCCACTCCTGTGAATCCCTCGATAGAAGTAGAAGTCTCAAGCTGGGGCGTCCGGGTGGCAGCAAACCTGCTGTCATCCAGACCCCAGGAAAAATTCCCTTGTTTCTGTGGGAGAAGTAAAAAGTGAAACAGGCTACAGGTAGGACACAGGTGAAACTCCTTTGCTGTGAGGGAAAGGTGGAAGCAAAATCCTTTTGCTCCTGCGGAAGGAGCAGGAAGCCCTGCTGGGACCTGGTATTCTGCAAGCATGCCAACCAACGCTCAGAGAGGAGCAGTGAACTCTCCCACAGAGGAGTAACTACGGGTAGATGATAGAATCTGGCCACCGTGTGGAGGAGGGGCAGGAATTCTCAGAAACTCCCAGGTCCTGAAGCTCAAGTATAGCGTCTACCTGAGTTATCGTGATTATGCAATAGAGAAAAGATATCATTTAAAATACACTATTCAGGCTCGGCGCCTGTGGCTCAACGGGCTAAGGCGCCAGCCACGTACAACTGAGCTGGCGGGTTCGAGTCCAGCCCGGGCCTGCCAAACAACAATGACGGCTGCAACCAAAAGAATGGCCGGGCGTTGTGGCGGGCGCCTGTAGTCCCAGCTACTTGGGAGGCGGAGGCAGGAGACTCGCTTGAGCCCAGGAATTGGAGGTGGCTGTGAGCTGTGATGTGACAGCACTCTATCTAGGGCGACAGCTTGAGTCTCTGTCTCAAGAAACAAAAAACAATAAATAAATAAATAAATAAATAAAATACACTGTTCAGAAATAACTGGCTATTCATTTAGAAAAACCAAACCAAACCATTGTGAGTTACTTTCTAATGCATGCACAAAAAAGCTTGAAATGAATCATAGAACTAAAAAACAGCTGAAACTATGAATGGTCATTAAAAAATCGGGTGGGGGGAAATGTATGCGAATTTGCTTAGGCAAATCTTTATTAAATAGGGTGATAAATCTTGTTGTAAAGTTAAAAAAATTAACCATTTCTGCTCTTTCAATGGCACATAAGTAAATGAACAGGTGAACAAACAAAAATAAACTACAGACTGGTAGAAAATATTTTCCATACTCAGATATCTCATAATGAACTGGGAATATACAAGAACTATAATAATTCAATAATGAGAGGACATATAGTTCAATTTTTAAAATGGCCAAATATATCTACATAATACTTAACATAGGTGAATTTTATCATATAAATTAAACTTCGATCAAATAGATTTGATAAATAAGATATAGTGAATGTGAAAAGACGAGCGACCAACTGGCAGAAGGTATTTATAATACACATAGCCAAAGGAAGAGTAAATATATAAAGACTTCCATGAATCTATTGGAAAAAGATAAAAATATGTAAAATAACGCACAAACGTTTGAACATGCAAATTATAAAAGAGGATAGTTGAATGTTAACATTTTGAAAAGAAAATTAAAGAATCAATGAATTTATTAATGGTCGGAAAAATTAAAAATAAACCCCCAAATACCATCATATATACCTCCCATTGGCAAAGATTTAAAAAGGTGGACTACACAACGTACGTATGGGAAGATGGAGCAATGGGGACTTTCATATGTTGTGAAATATCAAAAACCTTATTATAAAAATGTTCAGTACTATTTTATAAATCTATGATCCTCTGTATTTACCAGAGAAAAATCCTTACTGTTACACCCTGTACAGGTACACCTTACTGTACATCCTTCACGTGTACACCAGTAGCAGAAGAGACAAATAGGTTGAGGTCCATTCTTCTAAAGAAGTAGTATACAGCAATGAAGTTGGACAAATCACACTCCTGTGGGAGAAGGTGGATAAATCCCACAAACAACACCGGGTGAAGAAAGACATGGGGTTCAAGAAGTAATGTAGCTGGATTCCGTTTATGTAGATTTTAGAAAGGAAATCAAAACCTGACATTGTTGATGAAATGATAAAGAAAATCTACAAAATATTTTTCACCAAAGGGTACTGGTTAATTACAGGAGAGGAGATGTGAAGTGGCATAGCGATAGAACCCATGATACCAGCAATATTTTGTGCCTTAACTTATTGTTTAATAAGAGTGCCTGCTCTGGGCAGCGCCTGTGGCTCATCGAGTAGGGCGCCGGCCCCATATACCAAAGGTGGCGTGTTCAAACCCAGCCTCGGCCGAACTGCAGAACAGAAAAATAGCCTGGTGTTGTGGCGGGCACCTGTAGTCCCAGCTACTCGGAAGGCGGAGGCAGGAGACTCGCTTGAGCCCAGGAGTTGGAGGTTGCTGTGAGCTGTGATGCCATGGTACTCTACCCAGGGTTGACAGCTTGAGGCTTTGTCTCAAAAAAAAAAAAAAAAGGAGTGCCTGCTCTATTATTTTTCTTTAATTTGTATATATGTGATGTTATTCATGTCTTGTATAATTCACTATACACATTGCACATGGACTGTCAGACCACGTCATTCCTTCACACAAAACCCTCCAGTTCTTTGTTTTGCTAGTAACCTAAATGATGTTAATAGTGATTATCATCCATTTTGAGAGTCTACTCTTACTTTGCATTTTTTCCATTTTGTCAAGTCTGTGAGTGTTCTACGCACAGTAGTTTCAACCGCCCTTTTGCTAAGGTACGTTTCAATTCTGGAATTGTGCTTCATTTTCCTGAAGTGTGACCTTATCCCTTTAATTTCCATGACTTTTCCTTCAGTGACTTTTCGACAGGTCCTTACTACCTACTCGTTTTATCCTGTTTCCTTCTTATAAATTTCTGCTGCTTCTTTCCCACCTTTTCTTATATTCTCTTATGAATTTAAGTAAATTTTGTAACATTTTTCTTTTGGATCCTACACAGGCCTCTACTTGAATGACAACAATAAAAACAGTACTGGTAATAGCAACAAAGGAACACCTGCACTTATTTTTTCTTGAGCACTTATTATCTTCCAGTAAATTAGATTAAGCACACATTACATCTACTATCTAATTAATTATTAAAAATATCATCTATTGTCTTCACACTAGTGATGAATAATATGAACTCTTCAAAGGCTGAAGAAAAAACTCTCACAGAAGTTGGGGGTTGACACATATACATCTATCTGACTTTAGAATCTCTGCTCCTGATTTTTTCCTAAGCTGTCACTATGCTTAATAAGGATTGAAAGTGGAACTTCTGAAAATCCGGCAATAGATTTGCTTGTTGCTAAGAAAGCTTCACTTTTTAAAAAAGCTAAATATATACTATAAAAATATCTCTGTGCCCTCTTTCTTTCTATTTATATATGTCTTTCTCTAGTCTAGGTGAATACGTTTGGATTTTAGATTTAAGCAAGTGTCACATAAGTGTTATTTTGCCTTCCTGACTGAATTATTTAAGTCTTAAATAATAGAGATGTCATATTCTCCTACTTATCTACTTGAAACGGCATCTGAGTCATGGGCCTTATGGTAAAAGGATCTGGAGGTTCTCAACTCTTTTCATGACAGGTAGACGTTCCATGATGGTAAACCACATTCTAAAGCATGAATTCCTCACCCTTAGCCCACCTATGTATAAATAGTTCAACAGTTACTAGTTCTTAGCATAAGTTTGTCATTAGCGACAAGGACTAACAACTTTCTCTGAAATTCTAACTGCCATTTTAATAACAGTTTCGGATGCAATGTATTAGAGCCTACTGGGAAGAAAAAAAATTTGAATTAGGAGTTAATTCATTTCCCGAGGCTGAGATCCGGTTTATACTGATTTGCCCTGTGTATACATGACTGTGTATGCTGTTTATGTGAATTCGCTGTCTTGATTATCAACACCTTCAGCATATGGTTTAGACTGTCATTTCCGCTGATTCCAATGAGTAAAGAATTCAGTAATTTGCATGAAGTACGCATTCAGCGACACCTTTGGAGAAATTTTTTCTCTTTATTCTATTCTTTTTTTTTTTGTAGAGACAGAGTCTCACTTTGTTGTCCTTGGTAGAGTGCTATGGCATCATAGCTTACAGCAACCTCCAACTCCAGGGTTTAGGTGATTCTCTTGCCTCAGCCTCCAGAGTAGCTGGGACTACAGGTGCCTGCCACAACGCCTGGCTATTTTGTTGTTGCAGTTTGGCTGGGGTTGGGTTTGAACCCACCACCCTCGGTATATGGGGCTGGTTCCTTACTGACTGAGCCACAGGCACCGCCCTCTTTCTTCTATTCTTAATTTCAAAATACATTCAGAAAATATTCCTTACACTTCAGGGTATTAAAAGATTAGAAGAGAGAAAAAATGTTTATTGAAAAGCTCTATGTAAATTGCCTAAAAATCTAGACATTTTACATAATAGCTAGAATGCCAGATCTGAAATGAGTAGGGTCTAAAATATGTTGAAAGAATAATTTGGATGAAAAAAATAATTCTGATGAAAGAAAATTCTGGATAATTTAATTATTCCTATTCATGTCATATTTATTTAGCTGCAAGTATATTATTTTTCCAAATCATCTGTATAATCCAAGTTGGAGATATGATAAAACACATTTTTCAAGCTGATACTATTTTGGACATTGATGAAATGCTATTTAATACACATGTCAAATAAGGAGAAACTACAAAATTCTGAATTGATAATATCATATTCTGTCCTCATTTCTCAGGTATTTACTATTGAGTCTTCTGAGGAAAAACTCATTTAAAGAACTCATTGTTTTGGACTGAACTCATCATGAAAATCACAGACACTGTGACCTAAATAATTTCATTGTGAGCAATGATTGCTGTTTGCCAGTGATAATGTAAGGACAGTATTTCTTTGGTGTTTTGCCAACTTTTGAGTCATATTAGGAAAACTTACAATAGTCAATGGTTGCTTTCAAAGTGGAAACACTGGAGGCTTCATATTATGAGTAACATAATAAAACTTCTGAATTTGGAAATTAAGAACTGCTACAGATCTTCAACAATTCATGTGTGTGGAAAAAAAGATGTCTGTGATACATGAGCAGTGATAAGTAACACATTTAGATAAATAAAATTTATTCCTAAGTAGGTTACCATAACCTCAGAAGTATTTCTACATACAGTAAAGAGACATAAATGATCTAGAAGTGGGGTTTTAATGTGCCCTGAGTGTCTGGTCGATTTCAAATTTTACACCTGAAAGAATGACAATCACAAGTACTAATCGTACCATTTTTACGAAACTTATAAAAAATCCAGTGTTGATTCCTTTCATATCTTAAACTTCCAGACTCAGGCCAGGTGCAAGAAAGAAAAATAGAATTAGAGTGAGAGGATTTAACTTTGGGAAGGAATAAGATTCATGTAATTTTCATCTTTAGATATGTTTTGTGGAATTCACATGTAAGTTCGTATCTCCATCAGTGCACACAATTTATTATTTTTAGATCCTTTTAATGACCACTAATATTAGGAACAGTTGTCTGAAATGTGTAGTTCTATATATATACATATGTCAGGAGTCAATTATTTTACAGAAAAAGAAATACCTATTTTAAAAATTCAGGTATTCTCTGACTCATACAATTTTTCTGTAACAATATGATGCTTTATCTGTGAAAGACTAACCCTTCCTGGAAGAAGTTGCTGTAAGGAAGATCTACCTAATGGAAGTCATAGCTGTAATGCCTAAAACGTGGCCACATGTCAGTAGCCTTGCACTGAATCCATTGTTCCCCCCTGCCGAGCTACCTTCTCCTTTTTCACTATTTTAGTGAATTGATGTCTTCATGCAGTCAGGCAGCAGCCAGGAATCTGGAGTTCTTCTAGGCGCCCCTTTCCTTCCTTGCTCACAGTCTTTCACCAAATCATGAAAATTGCACATTTTCACCCACCTATCAGTTCATGCCCTTATCATCTCTCTGGGCGAATGAAATGTTCCTTTAATTATCCATCAGTCATTCTCCTGCTCTTCCTCATGGCTCCGTGCCATCAGCGGATAAATTAGAAAATCATTAAATTGGCCACCAAAGGTCCATGCAATTCTACATAACTTGACACCTGTCTGCCGTCTTCATCTGGTCTCTTTCCAGGCTCTCACCTTGAATGCTAATTGCACCCATTCCAAATTCCAAACAGTTTGCTAACCATACTGGGTGGTTTCTTGACTCTGCTTCTATTCCTGCTCTTCTTTGAGGAACATTATCCCCCTTCCCTGCCTTCCTTCATGATGCCTCTTCTCTGCTTCTCTGGCTGGAAACACATACAGGACTCTTTTTTCAGCATTCAGCACAAATGAGTAAAACTGATCTTTTTTTTAATGTGCTCTGTATACACACAGGTCTTTAATGGCAGCTGTAACACTTCACTGTGTGTATTTTCCTTTTTCTATCTTTCTGTGTCAAAATCAAAGCCTTTCTAGTGTAGACCATTTGCTTTATTTGTTATTGTTATCTTTAGAAACTTGCAAAGTTTTAGAAAAATAGTATATTCTTAACACATGCTCACTGAATTGATAAAGTAACAAAAGTCAATACCTGGGTTTTCAATAGGTTTTTCAGGTGGAAGTCATATTTTTTGATTAGCGTCAAGAGACACTGTCTGAAAAGATAAAACAAAAATCTCGTTTAAAATTGGGTAGAAAACGTAATTATCTTTAGCGCAAACGTTTCTCACAGGTTCTGTTTTTGCCCAGGATTCTATAACAAGTGTGGTCCAAAAAGGATCAGTGTTGACGTATTTTAAAAACATTTCCTTTAGGTGCCTTCTAAAGTTTGTGTGACTTGACAGACTGCAAGCATACAAAATCTGAGACTTCTCAAGAAATCATGACAAATTAACCAAACCTTTCAACGGCCGATCATTTTACCAAACTACTCTTAATACAAAATGTAAGTTGTAATGGGATTCATAAGTAGAAAAAATGGCATTTATTAACATCAAGAAATGTTAAGTATATAAAATCCGGTAGAGAATTGCATTTGGAATTAAAATTAATGGCACGTTTTTATAATAGAGATTTTTCTGACACTGAGTGTCAGCATTTTTCTTTCCTGAGCTTCTCTTATTTTTCCAGCTTTATCTGTGCTTAGGGGGAACATATGGGATTTTAGCCGAGATTCTTCTGAACGTCACTGTTTAAAACTACTTTTCCAAACGTTATGGACTTTACCTTCTTATGTGTTCTGAAACCTGTGAATTGAATTGAATCATGAGTCACACGGCACAAAAACACAGCATTAAAGCACACCGACATATTTTATACTACCTGTATACTCATTCCTTATTACATTATCACGTTAGCTGGAGTCTGTCAGTTCAAAGACAAAATTCATAGAATATGTAAAAGTGGAGGAGGAGGAAGGGAGTAGTCACAGATTTGGACAGTGTGATCATTTTTTGTATAAAGCCTAAAACCCGTAAGATCCCCAAGAATGCACTTATTTCAGCACTTTGCTATTAGATGCTTTATCTATTTTATGGGTAAAAACACTACCAGGGATTAGGGAAGGTGAGTGATTTGCTCACCTTCTAAGTGGTAGGTGAGTATTAAAGTAGGAAGAGCAATAAAAGCTCCTGCCGTCCAGTCCTTGATCCTTTGATGACACCGTAAACTGATGTGAGTAGGGCAGGCAAAGTAGCACTGCGTCATGGACAGCTAAGTCCTGCAGTGGCCTTTATGAGGCTGAGAATGTATCTGGACAACATGACGTTTGAGAAAGATAAGGTCAGGAGGTGCCAGAATATAATGGAAGTGAAAGAAACTCTGACAGATAGATAGACTTGTTTTTAATCATGGCAGTGGCATTAAATATCTGTGTGATGGCTGCCAAAGGTTTGAATTTCTGTGGTTTGGTTTCCTTGGCACAGGAGAAACGGCCCTGGGAGATGGCACTCCCCAGGCTATAGTCCATCACTATGGAATTGGAGGGAAAGGGTGGTGGAAATAAAGTCTGAAGCTGGGCTGTGCATGACACATCTCCTCTATTTTTCACTGCAATAGAATTTTGTTTTGCCTTGATTTAACCCTGTGGCCACCTATGCCTGGCATATAGCCAAGGCCACCAGACTTCTGTCAGGGAGTGTGCAATGGTGAGGTAAGACACAGCCGGATGGAAACTTTTGTTTGCTACAAGGCATAGCAACTTTCCACCAACTCAGTTCAAAACAGTCCTCTGTTTCTCAAGGATTTCCCTCTTCTTAAAGAATCTGTCATATTTGATGTCTCTGTGTGTATTTTTCCTTCTCTATTTTCTTTATTTCTGGATTGACTCATTTTGGCAAAAGGAAACCACAGCCCTTGTTACTATGCTAGGTAAAGGGACTTATCCCTGAACCACGCAATTACCTGTAAAACAAAAATGTGGCTATGTCTTACCTAGTGCTTTTGAGTCTGAAATATTATCTAGTCTTAAATATTCTATGATTATAGCATGAAGTTAGACATTCTGGGTCGGAGGGGAGATTTACAATGGAGAAAACACAATAGCTTAAAGAAAGAACAGAATCTTTGCAAATTTCAGACAGACTTGGTTTAGTCCTTCCACTGGTGACCTGAGTGGCCTTAGGCAAATTATTTACCCTCATATAACGTTAGTTTCCTTGATTCTGAAGTAGGATAATACGTATTATTACATATTAACTACATAATAATAGATACGTAGATATCTATTATCTAGGGATAATACGCAATATCCTACTCCTTTGAGTCACAGGGGCAGCACCTGTGGCTTAAAGGAGTAGGGCGCCAGCCCCATATGCCAGAGGTGGCAGGTTCAAACCCAGCCCTGGCCAAACACTGCAAAAAAAAAAAAAAAAAAAAAAAAAGGTTTCAGGGACAATTAGATGAGATAAGAAATGCAAAATATATAACTCCACAGAATGATTAACTATGATTAATAGTCACTGAAAACAATTATAACTCATCCTTTATATCAGGCTTCACTTTAGAGAGTTTGGATGTATCCATCCCATACCCCATTTTTTGCTGTTTCAGCTCAGAACAACTTACATTCCAGGTACTTGCCAACTGTAGCACTGATATCTTTCCTCGAGTTAGCTCCTTGATAGGTGTATTCATGTACATTTAGATATAAGGATCAATTAGCATATGTTCATGTGCTGTCACTTGAATTTTCCAATTTGAATTTTCACTCCTCTGTTTAGGATATGCCAATTATTTTCAGGGAGTTCCAGAAAAAAAATTAAAAACAGGAAATAGTGTCTTTCAAAGTATGGAAATCCAGCTTTATAAAGAGCTTAGTGACAGACGAGCACCCAAATTCACAAAATGAATGAGAAAAAAAGGCTTTGAAAATATAATAACCAGCAGCAGAGATATTTTAAAATGCATGTTAGAATGTTCTGGAAGGTGCTAGCAGCTCTTCAAATATATCTGAAAAACTGTGGAGAATAGATAATTATTAACAGAATTTGCCAAAGGGAGATATCTATTAAAAATACAATAGCTTCCACAGTACTAGTGAAAGGACAGTTTTTACAATCAACTGAAAAAAATATTGTGATTTGGTATTTGAGAGCTCAGTCAGAATGTACTCTTGGAACAGAAATAAAATATCTTACCTGGATACTTTCCAAATATGCATAAATTCTAGAAGTTGGTTTAGATGAAACTGACTGTGGTCATCTTCATGCTGTAGAGAGCAGAATATATTAATATTTATAGAGTGAATAGAAATAAGTACCAGATAAAAATAGGCCTATAACTTCATGATGTCGTTGTATTCACCTCTTTTGATAACCCCCATTCATCATTTTTATACTTTGTCTTAAAGACTTACAAGACGCGCCTTACCTGTATAGTCCTTTCTTTCTTTCTTTCTTTTTTTTTTTTTTGAGACAGACCCTCAAGCTGTCACCCTGGATAAAGTGCTGTGGCATCACAGCTCACCGCAACCTCCAATTCCTGGGCTCAAGCGAGGCTCCTGCCTCCGCCTCCCAAGTAGCTGAGACTACAGGTGCCCGCCACAACTTCTAGCCATTTTTTGGTTGCAGTGTCATTGTTGTTTGGCGGGCCCCGGGCTGGATTCGAACCCGCCAGCTCAGGTGTACCTGGCTGGCACCTTAGCCACTTGAGCCACAGGCGCCGAGCCAACTGTATAGTCTTTTCAATAATAAAGCAGAAAGCTGAGCTTTGAGGATAAACCTAAAAGCAACTTATAAAACATCTTAGCATCACCAAGATCAAATATCAATTTCTCCAGGTAGTTAGGAAGACACATTTGCAGCACTGGTTCTCCCGCACACATGTACATTTTGTTTTTGTTACATGTAGGCCACACATGCCACAGTCAAGTCAGACCTGTCATTTTCCCAGAATGGCTGGCAGACTGACAATGAACTTCTGTATTTTTCAGTTTCACCACATCTTCCTGCCAAAATGTCAGTGTAAGAGAGTTTCCCATTTCATGAATACGACATTATGCTAATGAACGTCCACCACTGGTAGGTATGAACTCCAGGAGTGATAGTTGGCATTTTGTTTATTCTGCATATGGACAGAAACTATTCAACTTAAAATTTCAGTTCTGTGGCTCATAAACCCACACATACACACCCCCCCCCAACTGCTTGACTAGCTCTGCTTCAACATGCATCCATGAAAGCTCTATGCAGGCATGCAGTGGAGAATGCAATGTAACTCCATTATAATAGTGCCATTTTAAAAATGAATTTGTGGGAAAAAAATCAGAAGGAAAATTTGTATATTACCTAAGGTTAAAGAATTAATTTTTATATTGGTTTATTTTGTAAATAGGAAGAGGGAAGCTAAGTTACATGGAAGGAACAATGTCATCTTACAAAACAATATTTTAAGTACATGCTGTGAAAAGTAACACTTTATGATGTAAGTTTTATATTCTGGAAATTTACATCTAGCGTCATTGTGACCACTAAAATGGAGCACGTGACAGTGGTCAACAATTTTTTTCCTATGCCTATACTTTAGGCAAGGAAAGGATGGGGAAAGAGAAGAATCATTAGAAAGTGAAAAACAGTCCACCCGGAGGTAGTAAGATTTGAATTGCAATATTTGGAGCATGCCTTCTTTCAGAAGTTAAAGCCAGAGAGAGCATACTTGCATGTTTCTGCATAGTATAATCATATTTATGTTTTTAAAAATACCTTGGTTTCCAGAGATACTTTTGGAGAGAAAATATGCCTGTGTCATATTGCCATTTATTAGAAATTTTTTAAATTTATAGTATCTAAAAATGCTGGGAGGCAGGGAATTAATGTACATGTATTGGAAACACTTCTTTGTTAAAATTATAAACAGATCTTAAAAAACAGATCAACAAAAGGTTAGAGGAAAGTTTCATCAGTTTTCCATGAAATATATCATCAACTTCACTTTTCTCTGGAGCTGAAGGCTATCTGGGGTCTTAGAGAAAAACATAAGATCTTTTGTTTTTCTCATGCAAAAACTATTGTAAAATTTCAGTGAACATTCCCTTGAGTTAGAAACAAAATCTTGATTTATGATTAATATCTATAATGTTGGCTGTAATTTTGATCAAATGTGAGAGAGATAAAAAGAGAAAAAAACATTTTAAAGGTTCATTAATTCACACCTAATTAAGGTAGAAGCTCTAAAATTTCAAAATCTGGAAGGATTTCTAAAGACAACCTATTTTATTTTATTTTATTTATTTATTTATTTTTTTTGAGACAGAGCCTCAAGCTGTCACCCTGGATAGAGTGCCGTGGTATCACAGCTCACAGCAACCTCCAATTCCTGGGCTCAAGCGAGTCTCTTGCCTCCGCCTCCCAAGTAGCTGGGCCTACAGGTGCCCGCCACAACACCCG
>CAUYRH010139820.1:0-16319 GCA_963574655.1 Perodicticus potto
GGCCCACCAAACAACAATGACGGCTGCAACCAAAAAATGTCTGGACGTTGTGGCGGGTGCCTGTAGTCCCAGCTACTTGGGAGACGGAGGCAAGAGACTCGCTTGAGCCCAGGAATTGGAGGCTGCTGTGAGCTGTGATGCTACGGCACTCTATCCAGGGTGACAGCTTGAGGCTCTGTCTCAAAAAAAAAAAATTATGAAGGTTTACAGATAATTGCATAGGTAATTTATATGGGATATTAAATCATTACTAATGAAAAAAGTTTACGAATGAGTTATCTAGTTAGAATATTGTTTTTGCTATGAAATTATTAAAATGTTTAAAAAATGTGACATGTGCATTTTACAATCATATTAATTGTAAAATGTTTCTAGAAGCAATTTGGCAATTGGCAATACTATATTAAAAGTGAAAACTTGGGCAGCGCCTGTGGCTTGGCGAGTGGGGCGCCGGCCCCATATACCGAGGGTGGCGGGTTCAAACCCGACCCTGGCCAAACTGCATCAAAAAATAGCTGGGCATTGTGGCGGGCGCCTGTAGTCCCATCTACTCCGGAGGCTGAGGCAAGAGAAATCTCCTAAGCCCAGGTGCTGACTCTACAGCACTCTACTGAGGGTGATAAAGTGAGACTCTGTCTCTACAAAAAAAAAGTGAAAACTTACAAAATTTTTCATATCTTTTTATCCATCCAGTTGTAAGTATATGTAAAGGCAGTAATTAGAATATAGGAGAAAATACATAAAGATGTTTATCATATTTTTACTGGCAAAACTTTGTAAATATAAAATCTTTAATAATAAAGAATTAAGTCATTTCACGTCTGTTCAGGTACGTGGCCATCAAGTGTTTATAAACAATTCTTATTTATAGGCAGAAAAGCTTATAATAAATAGGGGTGGGGAAAATAATGAAAGGGGATCATAATGAAATATAATAAAATAAAAGGGGATCATAATGAAATGTTAACATGATATATTACCTTAGGATGTGGGGATTGACTATACATAGTGATAGTCTTTTTAATACTTTTCTGTATTTTTCCAACTTTCTCATCATGAGACTGTATTATTTTAACTGAAGGAAACTGCAGAGGTCACTGAATTGAGTGGCTGAAAAGGTTGTGAGTTTGTTGTTAACTTATTTGGATGGCTTATTAATATCTTAGTTATTTAACCTTAATTAAAATATTTTTAAGCTTAAAAAATCTTTTTTTTTTTAGGTTGCTATGCATAATGACAGTTATGATACTGTTAATGGTAAGGTTATCTTTCTAATTTATCTTTAATATGTTGATCATTTGAAATACATTTATTTCTCATAATTTCTATAAATGACATAGTTAGAATTACATGGAAAATGATGTCTGTACGAAATGCCAGTTGTAAAGTTTTATTTGGATTAAGTATGACAGATATCCCCTTACTGCTTGGAATTTTAATACTGATTTCAAGTATTAACTGTTTCTCTTCATCCTTTACACTTAATTTCTATTTGGTACATTAGCATATATTCAAGAAGAAAAGAAAACAAGAAATGAAATATTATTTATATCTTGATTTGCAAAAAAAATGTGTACTAGAGATGGTCATAAGATTAAAATTCTTGGTTTTTCAAGTTCATAAGTCTTGATCTGTACTTTTGTCTCATTTTTAGACTGTTGCACCATTTTGTGATTATCCTTTTTTTTTCTTATTTTTGTAGGAAGTTTAACAAATTCTTTGACTATCCCAGATTTTGAAGAATACATGAAAGATTGTGAACAAGCTAGCTTGAATATGGATCATAATATAAAATTTTCTGTATGGGTTTCTTTCTTTGAAATTTATAATGAATGTATTTATGACTTATTTGTTCCTGTATCATCTAAGTTCCAAAAGAGGAAGGTTCTGCGCCTTTCCCAAGATGTAAAGGGCTATTCTTTTATAAAAGGTATACTAAAGAATATTTTTATGTTATTGCTTAAAGTTCCCTTCCTAGGCTTTATGATAGCTATAGGAAAGTAAACAGGAAGTTCAAATTTTTGTATTGATTATTAACATCAAGAGAATAAGAGAATTTTGAACTTTAGAAGTATGTTTGGTGTGTTTATTAAACTTGAATATGGAAGGGTCTAGTTTGGTGTTTTGTTTGGTTAAATATTCTTGATTGGATTCTTCGTTGGAAAAAGCTGTGTGTGTTGTTATTCACATTACTCTTTGACTTTGTAACTGTCTAAATTTTGTAGCTATAAAATGTTACCGTTTCTCCATAATGGTTTTTCCAGCCTTTAAAAAACAATTACAATAGGAAATATGCATTAATTACTTAACTCAGCACACATATATATATATATATATATATATGTTTGTATGAGTTGTAATATTCACAGCTCAAAAGTTTAGTTAATTATCTTTTTTTTTTTTTTTTTTGAGACAGAGTCTCACTTTGTTGCCCTCTGTAGAGTGCAGTGATGTCACAGCTCACAGCAACCTCAAACTCTTGGGCTTAAGCGATTCTCTTGCATCAGCCTCCCCAAGTAGCTGGGACTACAGGTGCTCACTGTAACACTTGGCTAATTTTTGTTGCAGCTGTCGTTGTTTAGCCAGCTTGGTCCGGGTTCGAACTCACCACCTTTGGTATATGTGGCTGGCACGTAACCACTATGAGTCTCACTCTGTGGCTCTGGGGGTCGTGGCATCATAGCTCATAGCAACCTCAAACTCTTGGGCTCACATGATCCTTTTGCCTCAGCCTCCTGAGTAGCTGGGACTATAGACATCTGCCACCACACCCAGCTAGTTTTCCTATTTTTAATAGAGAATGGGGTCTTGCTCTTGCTCAGTCTGGTCTCAAACTCCTGAGTTCAAGGGATCTTCCTGCCTCAGCCTCCCAGAATGCTAGGATTACAAGGATGAGCTACCATGCCTGGCTTTAATTAATTATAATTCAACTTCCTGTTTACTTCCTGTATACTTTTACTACAAAGAATGCTTTGTGACATATTAAATGTTCCATTTTAGTTTTATAAAATGCTGGTTATGATTCAATAAATTTGATTTCATGATTCACTAATGAATTGTGAATTGTGTGCAATGTCTCGTAGCTAGGTAATTTTGTAGGTTTAATCTGTACTGTATTTTGTGTCTGAGTTTTTGTTCTAAGATCAGACGAGATCGGGTGCGTTCAGGGCGGTATGGCTGTAGACTGTTTTTGTTCTAAGAAATTGTGTTTGTTTTTAATTTTCCCTTTGGCAGACTGTTCAATAGCATTTACTTTGTGTATTTGTGTAAATTAAATATTGGAACATTGTTATAATACCCTCTGTGAAACATGAAATAGCTGAGTTGAGAGTAGCTAGGATGTGTTAATTAGAAGAAAAATGTCATATGGTGCTAGAAAAGACCTTCAAAAAGATTACATTGTAGAACACAGCCTATCTTTTAATAAATTGAAATGTGTTCTCTTTATTTTTTAAAGATCTGCAATGGATTCAAGTATCTGATTCCAAGGAAGCATATAAACTTTTAAAACTAGGAATAAAGCACCAGAGCGTTGCCTTCACAAAATTGAACAATGCTTCCAGTAGAAGGTAAGGAATAGACCCTCTGGGATAAGTGTGAAGCCCCCATGGTATTCTGTGCTAATTTAAATACAAATGAATTTAGATTAAAATGGGTGACCAGTAGTGTGATGTGTTAAATAAATTTATAGGCATAAAAAGATTCTGTAAATTGAAAAGCTCTATATCATATTATCAATATTATTTCTTATTCTAACTAATTTGCAGGAAGTCTCTAGGGTATTTTTTTTATTCTTTGTTGATGTCTAAACTCAGTATTTTCAGAGTTGTCTATAATGATAGCTTTTTCTCCTTCTTTTTCCCACTTATCCCATGAATACCGTATGCTTGCTGAGTTAGATCATAATCTCAAAGTGCTATGTTTTTGATGGAAGGTTTAGGGGATGAGAGACACAGGAGTTAAGTTTGAGCAGTAAGTTATTTACTTTCTTGAGACAGGGCTTTACTCTGCTGACCAAGCTAGAGTTGCAGTGGTACTATCTTAGTTCTCTGGAGTCTCAAACTCCTAAGCTCAAGAAATTCTGCGTCAGCCTCCTGTGTTGCTGGGACTACAGGTGCATGCCACCATGTCTGGCTAATTCTTACTATTTTTTGTAAAGAAGGGTCTTGCTATGTTACCCAGGCTACCCACCTGGTTCAACCTTTCAAGGTGCTGGAATTATAAGCATGTGCCACTGGGTCAGGCCTCAAGCAGTGAGATACTTAAAACAGGCTGTGTCTTACAAATTATTAAAAAAATAAATAAATAAAACTTGGTCTTAAGGAAGAAAGAGCCTTGTTCTCATACTCAGTTTGACGTGGGATGACATATGATCCAGGCCTATGGGTCAAATGCATGTTTTGCTTTAGGAATATATTTGAAGAATATTAGCTGTACATAATACAATTTTAAGTAATAATATGTTCCTCGTGAGAAAATTGTGACTGTTATAAATGATTTCATTAATAGAATTTAGAATGTCAAGAGCAGGTTTGAGGGATTTGGGGCTATGTTAAAAATATATGATTTTAGATAGTTGGATATGTAGGTAACAGTAGAACACTGGGTTGAAATGTTTGGCAGCATCATTGAAAAATGCATTGGTAGACCACAGTTAATATTAGGGTATGAAATAGAGGTCGATTTAGGTACTTGTCATTCTTTTATTTAGAATGTGGAAATTAAAAATGTTATGATAACATTTGATTTTTGTATTTTAGTCACAGCGTATTCACTATTAGAATATTACAGATCGAAGATTCTGAGATATCTCGTGTAATTCGAGTCAGTGAGTAAGTTGAGTATTTAAATTGTAATTATTTTCAATTATTTTGAAGAACTTTTAGGCGTAATTTATGTGTTTTTTTGTTAATTCAGATTGTCTTTATGCGATCTTGCTGGTTCAGAACGAAGCATGAAGACACAGAATGAAGGTGAAAGGTTAAGAGAGACAGGGAACATCAACACTTCTTTATTGACTCTGGGAAAGTGTATTAATGTTTTGAAGAACAGTGAAAAGTCAAAGTAAGTGTTACTAGAGATGTTATGAGCATATTAAATAATAGAATATTTAAAGTTTCAACTTTGTTACTTTTGGAAAGTTCTTTTTATTTAATTGCTTCTTACATAATGACTCTATATGGATTATGGTTAAAGTACTTAGAGATCTTGGATTAAAAAAATGATAGAAATAAAAAAAATCAGTTGATACTAGAATTCATCAAATAAATTCACTGTTTTCCATAGCAAATGACTATAGATGTTAAGCTTCTCATGATGTTGTTTTAGCATGTAAAATCATTTTATTCTTACTAAAGCATTCTGTGTGTTCTTCTAGATGTGAGAGATTTTTCTATTAATTAGGCTTTTAAGCTGAATAAATGATAAATTAGCCTTTACATTTCTAGTTAAGGTGTCATATAGTCTGTAGTGTACAGTTGCTTTATGTAAGAGAACACAACCTAGTTAAATGTGATTTTCTTCGCATTTTGCCTAGTGGGTTATTATTGTTAGTATTTTATTAGTAAGTAATGATATTTAAAGTAAAGGACTATTACAAGTAGAACTAATCACTAACCTAACGTTTAAGTCCTTGCTAGCTGGATCAGTTACTGCTTTGTAAAATTTATCAGCATCCTGACTTCATGTGATTTGTTTTAATTTAAAATTTTTTCCATAGGTTTCAACAGCATGTGCCTTTCCGGGAAAGTAAACTGACTCACTATTTTCAAAGTTTTTTTAATGGTAAAGGCAAAATATGTATGATTGTCAACATCAGTCAGTGTTATTTGGCCCATGATGAAACACTCAATGTGTTGAAGTTCTCTGCCATTGCACAAAAAGTAAATATATATTTATTAAGCCTCTTCTTCTTATTAGAACACTAATATTTTTCTTAAAATAAATAATATATTTTGCGCTTACTACAAGAAGCCTGGGAAGTAATTGAAAATTAAAATGTAAATATTTGACCACGTTAGAAGACATGGAAAGAGACTGAAACTTGCCCCTGCTCGGCTAGGATTAAAATGACCTTGAGTGATAATGTGATAACAATAAACATTAGTTATAAATTTTTTGATTCTTTTAATTAAAAACAATTTTTTTTTTTTAAGAGACAAGGCATTGTTCTGTTGCCCAGATTTGCAGTGCAGTGAACTGCAGCCAGAAGTTCAAGTCTGCTGTGTCACCTCAGGAGCCTTGAACTCCTGAACTAAAGGGATCCTTCTGCCTCCTGAGTTACTGGCGTTATAAGCCTGTGTCACTATGCCTTGCTGATTTAAAAAAGGAGTTTTAGAAATAGGGTGTCTTGCTATATTGCCCAGGCTGGTCTCTATTTCCTGGCCTCAGGTGATTCTCCCACCTTAGATTCATAAGGAGCTGGGATTATAGGCAAGAGCCCCTATTCTCAGCATCAGTTACAAATTATTGCCTGTCCTTGGAATGAACTGTCAGTCATCCGTCTGGTTTGATTATTACTTCTGAGTAATTGGAAAGCCCCCTGCTCGGAATCTTACTAAGAGCTTAACCCAGGAAGGTGGATTTACCTATAGTATATCTGTATAAGTAGCTTTTTAAAAATCAGAATGTCAATCTAAAGATGCTAATTACTTTTTGTATGTTTGTTTGCGCAGTTTTAACATCCTATGTCATTTGACCTTAGTTTATAAAGTTATTTTCTAGTGGACAGTTCTTGCATTTACTATTTTAAAAGTCTCCTTGGATATTTTAACAGGTTTGTGTTTCAGATGACTTAAATTCATCTCAAGAGAAATCATTCGGACCTGTGAAATCTTCTCAACATACATCACTAGACAGTCATTCGGATAATAAAATATTAAATGTAAAAAGAGCCACCATTTCATGGGAAAATAGTCTAGAAGATTTAGTAGAAGATGAAGATTTGATGGAGGAGTCAGAAGACACCGAAGAAAACCAAAATGTGGAAACTGAACTTACTGATGAAGAGCTAGATAAAACATTAGAGGAAGATAAGCCTTTCAATACCCACCAGGAGAACAGAGTATGTATGAAGAACTCATATTTCTATGGTTGGTTTATTATTCTGAAATTAGGATTAAAAATAATTTAGCCTCTCTCTTTTCAATTATTTTCAACAATACCCTGAAGTTTTTGTGTCTTGTGTCTTGTTTTTTGTTTTTTTTTTTTTTTGAGACAGAGTCTCACTCTGTCTTCCTGGGTAAAGTGCCATGGCATCATAGCTTACAGCAACCTCAAACTTTTGGGCTCAAAAGATCCTCTTGTGTCAGCCTCCCAGTAGCTGGGACTACAGGGTCCTGCCACAAAGCCCAGCTAATTTTTCTATTTTTAGTAGAGACTGGAGTCTTAACTCTTGCTTCAGTTGGTCTTGAACTTCTGAGCTCAGGCATTCTACCTCCCTTGGCCTTCCTGAGTGATAGTATTACAGGTGTGAGCCCCTGTGCCTGGCCTAAGTTTTTGTGTCTTAACTTTTATATATACATATTTTTTGAGACAGAGTCTTATTACCCTCAGTAGAGTGCTCTGGTGACATAGCTCACTGCAACCTCAAACTCTTTGGATCAAGCCATTTTCCTTGTCTCAGCCTCCCAAGTGGCTGGGACTATAGGCACCTGCCACAACACCCAACTGTTTTTAGAGATGGGGTCTTGTTCTTGCTCAGGCTGGTCTCAAACCTGTTAGCTCAGCAGTCCACCCACCTCAGCTTCCAGAATGCTAGGATTACAGACTTGAGCCACTGTGCCTGGCCTTAACTTACATTTTGAAAAATATTAAACCTACAGAAAGATCAGTAGGATGAACACTCATTGTACCTGGATTTACCTGTTATTTTTCTTTTGGCGACAGAGTCTCACTTTGTCACCTTCAATAGAGTGCTGTGGCGTCACAACTCACAGCAACCTCTAGCTCTTGGGCTTAGGCAATTCTCTTACCTCATCCTCCTGAGTAGCTGGGACTATAGGCACCTGCCACAACAATGCCAAGCTATTTTTTTGTTGCAGTTTGGCCATGGCTGGGTTTGAACCTGCCGTCCTCAGTATATGGGGCCAGTGCCCTACTCACTGAGCCACAGGTGCTGCCCACCCTACCTGTTCTTATTTTATTTTATGTGACTGTATTTTTCTTTGCCTGTAGCATTTGAAAACAAGATGCAGATACATGGATACCTTAGCACTGAATATTTCAGCATGTGTTTTCTAAAAACATGGATATTTTCCTCATGATCATGAAACCATTTTTATACCCTCAAAATTTAACAGATACAATAGTATAATTTATTATACCATCTTTACTGAGATTTCTACAATGATTCCAACTAGAGAATAGCCAGTTTATTTTCAACTACCTCCAAAGTTAACACATTGCTTTTGACTATCATGTTTCTCATAGCATTGATATTTTTGAAAAGTGAAGGCTAGTTTTCTTATAGAAACCCCAAATCTAGATTTGACTAATTATTTCCTCATGACTTATGTTTAATACTTTACCCAAGCATGTTATATAAATGAAGTTATGAGTTTTCCATTGCATCATACCCAGAGACAGATGATATCCGATTTTTTTATTATTACAGATGCTACGTTTTACTCACTTGGTTAAGGTACAATATTTCAGATTATTTCTTAATTGTAAAGCGTATCATCTGTGGGATGACATGTAGTACTTTGAGACCATGTGACTATCCAGTTCTAGTATTCTTCCAACAAAGGATTTTTTGTTTTTTTGAGACAGTGTCTCATGCGTCACCCTAAATAGAGTGCCATGGTGTCATAGCTCATAGCAACCTCCAACTCAGGCTTAAGTGATCCTCTTGCCTCAGTTTTTCTATTTTTAGTGGAGTTGAGCCTCCTTTTTGCTCAGGCTGGTTTCGAACTCATGAGCTCAAGCAATCCACCCTTCTTAGCCTCCCATAGTGTTAGCATTACAGGCGTGAGCCACTGCTCCTGGCCCCACCAAATGATTTTAACATATTCTACTAGACTTGTAGTCTTTAAGTACAAATACTCAAAATATCTGTCTAGTATCAATGATCCTATTTCTTTAAAAACAGGCATTTTTTGGTCATCTTATTGTTAATGATAAGTGAGACTTAACAGTGATTCTTTTAGTTTCTGTACAAATATAGTTCATATTTTAAAGTTGTATTCTGAAATTTAGATCATATCCATATTACCTGTTCCCCTTATTAATTTGCTGTAACTACATATGTATATATTGAGACTTCTTACTGGTATCCTGGAAATATTGGTAAGTTTGTGTTCAAGAGTGTCCTTTAATAGTTTTGACATATTGCTCATCGTAGTACTTTTTTGGACTGAGAAGTACAAGTAGATAGATGACATATTGTATTCAGTACAGTCATTTTAATAATTTACCTTAGTGTCCCTGAAGGCCATTATTGTATATGTGCTGTTTAAAAATAAGGATAGCTTTAGATGTGGTTCAAGTCCCAGTTTATTTGTTCTTTGTGATTGGATTTTATTATTTGGGTCTCTGTGATGTAGTACCTCCCTCAGTGCCAAAAGAAGCCAAAAATAGTCCTGTTTTAGTTTTTTCTGGTCTTTTCTGTTTTCTTTCTTTTTTTTTTTTCCTTGAGACAGAGCCTCAAGCTGTTTTTTTCCTTGAGACAGAGCCTGGGTAGAGTGTGATGGCATCATAGCTCACAGCAACCTCCAGCTCCTGGGCTTTAGCGATTCTCTTGCCTCAGCCTCACAAGAACCTGGGACTACAGGTGCCACAACACCCAGCTTCTTTTTGATTGTAGTTGTCATTGTTGTTTGGCAGGCCTGGGCTGGATTTGAACCTGCCAGCTCTGGTGTATGTGGCTGGCCCCTTAGCCGCTTGAGCTACAGGTGCTGAGCCTTTTTTTCAAAATTCAAGTTATATATAGTATTGGTTAAATTTGAAATGTTAGTAAAATTTCTGAAATTACTAGAAGAAATTTAATGTAGATTGTGAGACTTGGAGAATCACAAGAATGGCATGTGAGTTGTATACGTGCAGGAGATCAGAAAACAGGCCTCCAAAGGAGAATGTCTATGTGAGGTGTGATGATACCAGGCGTAATAGTTATGGTAAAGATCCTGTAGATTCCAAAGGTCTCTTGATACTAGGGGCAAAGGTCTAGCTTAAGGTCTGAGATTTTGCCTAAACAAATTTGAGACATTCTGTCTAAAACTTTCCATGTTCTCCCTTTTTAGTGCTGGTGTCTTATAACTAACTTTTAACTGACTAAAAAAGTAGTTTAAAGTTACTTATTTATTTATTTGTGATAATAAATACTGACCTGACGTTAATTCAGGAAGGCTCCTCCCAGAGTTTCTCAGCCCTCCAAATGGACTTTGTACTTTGTGTCAAGCCTCTTCATTCCTCATGCCCAAACCCCCTCTTCTGGTCTTTTGGACCACAAACCCCTTCAATTTAATGCTATAGTTTATAGTGGATTTCATGGTATGTATGCATATCTTATAACATTGTGAACATATTTTAAAGTGAAAAATTTTGTCAGATATTTGATGTTTAAAAATAAATGACTTGGGGCAGGTGTGGTGGCTTATGCCTGTAATCCTAGCACTCTGGGAGGCCCAGATAGGTGGATTACGTGAGCTCACAGGTTCAAGAGCAGCCTGAGCAAGTGAGACCCCTGTCTCTACTAAAAAGAGAAAAACTGAGGCAAGAGGATTACTTGGCCCCAAGAGTTGGAGGTTGCTAAGAGCCGTAATGCTAAGGCCTCAACCTAGGGTGATAGCTTGAGACTGTCTCAAAAAAAAAAAAAAAAGCCTTGTTGTTGTATGGTTTATTTGCATTTCAATAGAGAATTATAACTATTGAGAATTATTATAAAGTCTTAACTTGTTCCAACATTAATTCAAATGTCCAGAGTCTCATCTAAATCAGATATGGGTTAAAATCAAGGCAGGTGCATCCAGAGGCAAATGCCCCCCTTCTAGCTGAGAACCTGTGAAATCAAAAAAGTTATCTACTTCCAAAATACCGGCACAAATATTAAAAAAATACAATGGAGGGATAGGCACAGAACAGATGTTCTCATTCCAAAAGGGAGAAATAGGCTCCATGCTCGTAGCTGAGTGATTTGGGCACTGGCCACATGCCCCTGGGTCAAACCTGGCCCAGGCCTCCTAAACAACAATGACAGACAACAACAAAAAAACAATAGCTGGGTGTTGTAGTGGACACCTGTAGTCCCAGCTATTTGGGAGACTGTGGCAAGAGAATTCCTTAAGCCCAAGAGTTAAAGGTTGCTGTGAGCCGGAATAACTTTTTTGATTATTATTATTTTTATTAATAATAATAATTTTTATTTGATGATTATTCTCAAAATCGGAATATCTATTGAACTGTTATCAAATATAAAGTTGTGAAATTGGAAGATCTGTAATTTTTTGGAGAGTTTATTGTATTTTTTTTTGAGATAGTGTCATTTTGTCGCTCTGGGTAGAGTGCTGTGGCGTCACAGCTCACAGCAACCTCAAACTCCTGGGCTTAAGCGATTATCTTACCTCACCCTCCCAAGTAGCTGGGACTACAGGCACCCACCACAACGCCTGGCTATGTTTTTTGTTACAGTTGTCATTGTTGTTTTAGCTGGCCCGGGCTGGGTTTGAACCCACCAGCCTCCGTGTATATGGCTGGCACCCTACCTACTGAGCTATGGGCGCTGCACCATTACTATGTATTTTTAATACATAAGCATATAGAGTTATTGCTCACATCTTGATAATAATAAATGCCTATAAAAATTATGTACCGTGTCTCTTTTGTATTTTGGAAAGTCTTTGGGGGTTCATAGCAACTTCTCTGCTGCTATACTACTTGGGCTTCAGGGCTTTAGACTTTGACAGGCTACTTTCAAACCCGACTGTTAGCATTTACCACAAATTTGGTCATTATATTCCTCATAAGAAATGTGGGTGATACCAAGCTCACAGAAAGTTGTGTGAATTAAATGAAATCAAATATGGAACTCCCCAAAGTAGTTCTTAGTAGATTACTTTTTTCCTTAGTATAGCTAGATAGTGAGATGTCTATCATAAATCTATTTTTTAAATGTGGAGAACTCTACCTGATTTTTCAGATTCTCTTCAAATGTATCATTTTCTGTGAGAATATTATATTAGAAAGGATGCATAATTATAATTGCCTAAAAGGTTTTTTTTTTTTTTTTTTTTTTGAGAGCCTCAAGCTGTCACCTTGGATAGAGTGCTATGGCATCACAGCTCACAGCAACCTCCAATTCCTAGTCTCAAGCGAGTCTCTTGCCTCCGCCTCCCAAGTAGCTGGGACTACAGGTGCCCGCCACAACGCCCAGCCACTTTTTGGTTGCAGCCGTCATTGTTGTTTGGCGGGCCCAGGCTGGATTCGAACCTGCTAGCTCAGGTGTACGTGGCTGGCACCTTAGCCTGTTGAGCCACAGGCGCCGAGCCAAGTTCTTTTATTTTAATGTTTGGACAGTAGTTCTCTTGGGATGTATTTATTCTTTTGTAAGAATTTCAATATTTATATATTATAGAAACTGCTGGATTTAATAGAAGACTTGAAAAAAAAACTGATAAATGAAAAAAAGGAAAAGTTAACATTGGAACTTAAAATTCGAGAAGAAGTTACACAGGAGTTTACTCAATACTGGGCTCAACGGGAAGCTGACTTTAAGTAAGTTATTTCTTTCATGGTCTGATAAAACTTGAGAATTTTATTTACTTATTTAATTTTTTTTACCTTATTTACTTGTTTTTTTTTGTTATTGTTGTTTGTTTTTTTCTTGAGACAGTCTCACTCTGTAGTGGGTAGAATGCTATAGTGTCCGTAGCTCACAGCAACCTCATACTCTTTGGCTCAAGTGATTGGGCTATAGTCACCTGCCATAATGCCTGGCTAATTTTTTTATTTATAATATAGATGGTGTCTCACTCTTGCTTAGGCAGGTCTCAAACTCCTGAGCTCAAGGGATCCTCTGGTCTCATCCTCCCAGAGTGCTTTTATTATATGCCTGAGCCACCATATCCGGCCTATTTACTTGTTTTGTATTATGTGGCTTATGAATTTTTACGTCCTTGTGCAAGCATAAAAGCAGCTGTTATTAATCCCCATGCATGATCATTTGAATTTGCTTTTAAGCTATAATATACTTAATCTTAGAAGTTTAAGATAAAACACAAAACAGTACCTTTTTTATTTCCTAATTGAATAAATTTGTGTTATGAAGGGAAACGCTTCTTCAGGAACGAGAGAGATTGGAAGAAAATGCTGAATGTCGTTTGGCTATCTTCAAGGATTTGGTTGGTAAATGTGACACTCAAGAACAACCAACAAATGACATTTGTGTGGCTAAAGTTGAAACCAAAGTATGTTAATTGAATTATTTAAAAACTTCAGTGAGGTTTTGGTAACAGGATTTAGTTTATAACGTCAATGATGAGAAACATCAATTTAATTTAGAATTAAAACAATACTTATTGGTTAACTTTATCATAATCAGACAAGTTTTGTTAGGAATATAAGCACAAATAATTTAAATACAGTTATTGAGCTTTGAAAAATGTAATTCTAATTTTGGTGTTGGTGAATCATTGTATTGATTATAGGCAGATTCCTTTTTGTCTGATCATGGGATACCCCTACATACAAGATTGCGGTAGGATTTTTTTTGTTGTTTGTGAAATAACCTAGTTTAGGGGCCTGTGATACTGATGTCCATTCTTTTGCTGTCAAACCACCCTTATGTATCCTACACATGGTTTGAAACTTGGGCTGCATTGTGAAAATGGAGGTTGGTTTCCTGGGCTATTCTAATAAAGCCTTTTATGAGTTATTATGTAATTGAAACTATACTTGACTAGGTAATGATAATTATTCCTTAATGATTTATCACAGTTTATGACATTGTTTTTATGGGAAAATATTCCCCATGGTCCATATAACATAAAATAAATAATAGTATACAATTTTTCCACATTTGGGACTTTCTATTTGATTTATGTTAAAGAATTTCAAGTTGTGAATTGAATTTTTTGCTGTTTTAAAACTGTCTAAATTAGTACCACATGTAAGAGTGAAATCCACTGTTAATGGTAGGCATGTGGTTTTTGCTATTTTTAGGAAGCACATAATTTTGTAGGATTTGAAGATATTATTGATTCCCTTCAAGATAATGTCGCTGATATTAAGAAACAGGCTGAAATTGCTCATTTATATATTGCATCTCTTGCTGACCCCCAGGAGGCTATTGCTTGTTTAGAACTAAAGTTTAATCAAGTTAAGGCTGAATTAGCTAAAACCAAAGAAGAATTAATCAAAACTAAAGAAGATCTAAAAAAGAGAGAAAATGGTAAGTGGATATATTTTACCCGTATTTAGGTAGTATGAACACCTTAAAAGTACAGTTGGTAAGTATAAAAGATTTACGCAGCTTATTAGTGTCATGACCAGAAAATTCTTTAATCATGTTAACACAGTATACTATTTGTAGGACTTTATGACTTTACAGTAATTTGCTAGTTTACCACTAAAAATATTTTTTTGTCTTCATCTACTTTTATACCAATATTGCTTGATAGTGGACTTTTTTTTTTTTTTTTTTTCAAGACAGAGTCTTACTCTGTTACCCAGGCTAGAGTCCATATGCCATGGTGACATCCTAGCTTACAGCAACCTCAAACTCTTGGGTTCCAGCAATCCTTCTATCTCAGCTTCCTGAGTGGCTAGGAGCATAGGACTTTGCCACAATGCCAACCTAATTTTTCTGTTGTTCTTTTTCTTGGAGACAGTCTCACAATGTCATCCTTGGTAGAGTGCTGTGGCGTCACAGCTCACAACAACCTTAAATTCTTAGGCTTAAGCAATTCTCTTTCCTCAGCCTCCCAAATACCTGGGATTACAGGTGCCGCTACAACACCCAGCAATTTTTTGTTGCAGTTGTCATTGTTTTAGCTGGCCTGGGACAGATTCAAACCCACAAACCTTGGTTTATGTGGCTGGCACCATAACCACTGTGCTACGTGCGTGGAGCCTAATTTTACTATTTTTAATACATGTGGGGTCTTATTCTTGCTCAAGATGGTCTTGAAATCCTGAGCTCAAAGGTTCCTCCCACCATGAGACCCAAGAATGCTATGATTGTAGACATGAGGCTACCATGCCTGGCTGGAAAAATGGACTTTAAAAAAACACAAACAAATAAGCAAACCACGTGTTAACTTTATAAGTAAACTAAGAAATCTGATAGGAAATCATAAAACTGTAAACTTTGTTCTGTATTCTATGTGAACTGGTGCAGGAGATTCTGTTCTGAGATTACTAGTTTGGGGTAGAGTCACTGCTTTGGAATGGTTTAAATTGGTTAGATTGTTACTTCAATATATACATTGAAGCATTTTATATACATATTTTGGGTGTGTGTATGTGTGAGAGACTGTGTGTACCTATGATTTTTGACATCTGGGTTTTAAGTGTTAAATGAAATATTCTTTTTTTTTTTTTTTAAATATGAAACAGGATAGGTAGAAAATAGCAGATAAGTGGTGCCTTTGCATTATGAAGTGGACCAGGAAGGCTCCTTTTATGTTATGCCAGAAGTTCATGTTTTGCATATGTCATTCATTTTTCCCTGATTTTTAAAAGTGTTTTTTTCCAAAACATTACCCTATTGTTGGATTAGCAGTTGAGTGCTGTGTGCTTTTTCTTGAATGTAACAGTAGTTAAATTGTCTACTACAGCAGCTAATGTTTCCTAGTTATTCAGTGGTACATTTTTGAGAGGCTTATTTATTTACATTCAATATTCTTTATTTTTTTAGAAGCAGATTCATTGGTTCAAGAGCTTGAAACAGCTAATAAGGTAATACTTCAAGCTTTACCTTGTCTTAATAAGGAACTTAATAATAAGTAAATGAAAGGTCATGAATTATGATTGGTTTCATTGTATTAGTTTCCTTGTTTTTCTCTGGCTTGAGTCTTATTTTAACTTTTACGCATATCCTTTTGAAGAGCTAAATATTTTATGAGATGATCAGATATAAATGATTCAATTTCTTGGTGAAATGTGCCATTGCATCATGCACACTAGGTGAGGTCCCCCCAAATACCCTGCCTCCTCCATGTCTCTCCTCCCCTCCCCTCTCTCTCCTCTTCCCTTCTACTTTCTGGACTATAGTTATATTTTTGCCATTCTTATGAGTGTGTAGGTGGTTATATATTGATTTCATAGTAGTATTGTGTACATTGGATACTTTTTTTTTCCATTATTGAGATACTTAACCAAGA
>CAUYRH010139822.1:0-12890 GCA_963574655.1 Perodicticus potto
TGAGACAGAGCCTCAAGCTGTCACCCTGGATAGAGTGCTGTGGCATCACAGCTCACAGCAACCTCCAATTCCTGGGCTCAAATGAGTCTCCTGCCTCCGCCTCCCAAGTAGCTGGGACTACAGGCGCCCGCCACAACGCCCGGCTATTTTTTTGTTGCAGCCGTCATTGTCGTTTGGCAGACCCGGGCTGGATTTGAACCCGCCAGCTCAGGTGTACGTGGCTGGCGCCTTAGCCCGTTGAGCCACAGGGGCCGAGCTGCCACACTAGATTTCTATTTAAAGTCTAAGGATGGTGGTGCTTCTGCCTGGTGGTTGTTTTAGTTAGGGTTATCCAGAAAAACAGAACTGATAGGTAATATAAATATATGGAATAGGCTCACATAGTTATTATGGAAACTGAGAAGTTCTAGGATCTGTGGTTGTCAGGCTGAAGGCCCAGGACAGCTGACAGTATAGTTCTAGTCCAAATCTGAAGGTCTGAGAACAAGGAGAGTTGGCAGTGTATAAGTTCTAGTCTGAGTTGAAAGACAGGAGAAGATCAATGGCCCACTTCAAAGACAGACAGACAGACAGAGTGAATGCTCTCTTACCACATCTTTGTGTTCTATTCAGGCCTTTATTGGATTAGATGAGACCCCCTCACGTAGGAGAGGGTAATCTGCTTTACTTAGTCTACTGATTTGAACATTAATCTCATCCAGAAACATTCTCACAGACATACCCAGAACAATGTTTAACCAAATATCTGGGCACCCTGTGGCTCAGTCAAACTAACATATACAACTAGCCATCACAGTAGAGCCTAAGTCATGTGCCCCAATTTTAGCTGCAAGGGAAGCTGAGAAAAATAAGTATCTGGCTTTTTAAGATTGTACAATGAAACATGGGTCCTGTGTTTTAAGGTGTTTAAGGATACCTTAAAACACAGGTAAAGAGAGGGTCCTATATACTAGAATCTAGTTTTCCTGATTTCAAGTCTAGTCTTTTTTCACTACATCACAGTTGCTGCATTATTGAAAAATTTTTTTCTTTGCTTTTAGAAAACAGACTGATGGGGTAAGAGAGTACTGAGAATTCCATTCTTCAGTGTGTATTTAATTATTTCTATACTTGAGCAAATGCCGTGGACTGATGTTTTTTCATGGGAATGTAAGCCCCACTCTCTTTGGCAGTGAGTCCTAATTATTTTTAGAAGTTGGAAAAAAATTCAGAGAATCTGATTCACTTTTGGTCATGTACAGTAATGTTATTTTTGTGTATCTAGGACAGTGACATGGTCAATGTTTATTTTGAATTGGCTTTCTGGGGACACAAGGCAGAAGAATCACTCACAATTGACTGGGATCCTGTCCTGTTGCTCTGTATTCAGTAGTAAGAGCCCTCTTCTCCCTGATTTCTCCAGGTGGTTTTCTTTCAGAGCCTACCAGCCTGTTTGTGGTCATCTTACTTAATTTTGATTACAGCTAGAATGTTCTGTAAGGATTGATGGAAAGCACTTTAGTCTAAGAATCAGGACACCAACATTTGAATTGTAGCTCTGGCACCTAATCACTGCAGATGGAAAGCAAGTTACTCTACAGTCTCAGTTTCTTTATCTGTCAAACAAAGATGTTGAATTAGATAATCCTTAATCAGCGTACTTTTGACTGCAAACCAGAATACCCAAGCAAAAAATAACTTGGGTAAAAACAATAGCATTTATAAAAATAAAAATTTAGGAACCAAGATCATTTTAGGGACTAATTTAATAGTTTAATGATATAATAAGGGACACAGAATTTTTTTGTCCATCTGCATTGTCATCTTTAGCATGTTGATAGTGTCTCTCATATGGTTGCAGGTGGCTACCCTAGTTCCTGGTATCAACAAACGACAGACAACATGACATCAAGAAGATCACGGAAGAGAAGGGGAGATTATTTCCTTCTGAGTCTTTTCATTGTGAAGGAAAACTTTCTGGGAAAGGCAGAATTCCCAGGTCCCATACCAAAGTTCCAAATGAAGATAGGAAAATGATTATCATGTTTTTGTAGTCCCCTTCATATGCATCAAACTGTGTCAGTGAGAATATAAGACCTGCGAAATCCTTTCCATTTCTCATGTTCTGTGATTCTGTGGTTCCCCAAAGGTTTACATCAGGGAATATAAAGATCAGGGTCTGCCATTGGTTCTTGAGTGTTGGGTTTTGCATGACTTTGGAAAGATAAAGAACAGTGGCTTCCTCCTATAAAAGGTATGTAGAATGGATATTGGGAATCATATTGGAATTCAGAGCATTTGTCACCGGGGGATAAGGAGCTGACTGTTCATGACAGTAACTGCTCTTCTTAAAATACAGAAAGATCATATAGATATACCCAATATATGCTTCCTATGAAGTTTATATTTTGCCTGATTTCTGTCTCTTTTTATAATACATTGCATCCTTGTCATGTGGTGATATTGAAAGAATCCCATGTGTCCTGATCACAGGTTGGGTTGTCTGGTTGGGTGCTCTGTAGTGTAATTATTCCACTGAGACTTGCCATAAATTCTACCTGCCATCTTTTCCTCTAATTGTTATGGTTTGAGTGTGTCCTCCTCCAAAATTCAGGTGTTAGAACTCAGTGGCTAATGTGATGGTATTAAGAGGTAGTCTTGTTAAGGAATGATTAGGCCATGAGGGCTCCTTCCTCATGAATGGAATTAAGCCTTTGTAAAAGAGGGTTCAGAGCAGTGTTTGTCTATCTTGCCCTTGTACTTTCCACCATGTGAAGACACAGGTTCCTCCCCTCCAGAGGATCTAGCAACAAGGTGTTATGTTGGAAGCACTGAGAAGCCCTCACTGGACAACTGAACCTTCTGGCACTTGATCTTAGACTTCTTAGATCTTACCTTCCAGAAATTGTGAGAAATGGATTTTACTCTTTATAAATTACCACGTATGGTGATATTCTATGATAGCAGCACAATGGACCAAGACACTGATACCTCTACAACCCTAGTATCTTCCAGATCATATGGCTCAAGTGGGAGGGCTGCTGTTATAACTCGAATGTGCTATAGAATGTGTTATGCTATACAAAGGTCTGGCAGCCTTTTGTATCACCCAGTATATGGGCTGGTAGGACAACCCTGGATGTGGGATAGGATGTCTCCAGAACCCCAGGAGGCTTTTTTGGTGCTCCTTTGTGGTAGTCCCTTTTCCCCCTTCTCTGATTAGCAGCAGAAGGCATGTGGGTGGCAAAACCCCAAGGCCCCCACAGTGCCAGTTATTTATCATCCTAAGTATCAAAGACAAGCAGAGTCTTTCTTCCTGGGGTCTTGTCTATATTTTCAGGCAAAGAGTTCTGGATCTGAAAACTGGGCAGTAACTGTGCCCCTTTACTGGAGTGAATTTTCCTAATTCACATTTGTCTTGACTTTCTCTGCTGGTATAAGTTGAGCAGTACACTTAGTTCTATCTATTATGCTGCCTTTTTGGATGCTATGTTTTGAGACAGGCACTCTAGATTGCCATTCAACCTTGCTGCTTCCCATGGTAATTGTAAACCTCTGGCTTCTGGGAGTTAGGGGCTACCACATGGACTGTGTGGTTTGGGGTCCTATCATTCCTTTGCCACCAGTAATCCCAATTATGTAATGGTATCTCCTACTGTTAGCTCTGGCTTACAGAGAGGAGCCACCATCAAATGTTTAACCCTTCTTGATATACTACCAAGAAGACTAGGCATTGGTGTCAGGGCATAGC
The DNA here is from genome assembly GCA_963574655.1 of Perodicticus potto. Lineage (NCBI taxonomy): Eukaryota > Metazoa > Chordata > Mammalia > Primates > Lorisidae > Perodicticus > Perodicticus potto. The sequence goes on from CAUYRH010139822.1 coordinate 3,731, forward strand.
TTCCCAGGAGGAGTAATTTGAAGGTGACTGTATTGATATTTAGCAATGAGGTATGAAGCACTTTTTCTAGGACAAGTTTGCTAACTTAATTATCTGACCTCATACTCATTATGGCTTGACAAATGGTGTGGCCTCTGGGCCTTCCTGTGGAATAATCCTCTTTGATCATAATAATATGGCCAGCATTCTCACTTCCCTGAGCCTGTTTATACCTTCATTGACCATCTGTCATGACAATTCTGGCCTTTCAACCTCACTCAGCATGTCTAGTGCTTTTTCTGTATTTCTGGGAGCCGTCATAGTGAGTTTGCACCATCTCCTGAGGACCACTCCAAGAAGAGATGTTAAACCATGTATCTCAGAAAAACAAGCCTAAGTCAACACACTATTATCTTCCAATTCTATGTTCCAGAATCTTGATCAAGCCCCTAAAGGTCCAGTCTCATATGTCCTCCCCTGGATCCTCCAGGGCGTGCCAGCCGGGTCTTGGTGCTCCCTTGTGGTAGTCCCTTTTCCCCCTTCCTTGATTAGCAGCAGAAGGCATGTAGGTGGCAAAACCCCATGGCCCCCAAAGTGCCAGTTGTTTATCATCCTAAGTTTCAAAGTCAAGCAGTGAAATCTGAAACTTGTACTGAGAAACCTCATCCTTCAGGATGGATAAGCCTCCCTGTCCTTCAGTGTCTAGTTCTAACTCTTCATGTCCCGCTAACCCTCAGTGAAATGTCTCTGGAGGACTACAGCCCATAGAGTGGGTTGCAGGCACATATAAAACTGTGCTTCCTTTTGTGGATTTCTAAAAATAACTCAGAAGGGGCTTGCCAGATGCCATATAGGTGCAGGTAAAGAGAAAACAGGATTTGTGCATTACTGATATTTTTGTGACTTTGCTTTGTATCCATGGACTGGGAAGGAAAGTTTAAAAACAATTAATTTTATCTTTTTTGTTTTTTTGTAGTATATTGGTTAAGTGTTAAGATTTGATAATCAAAGGTAAGAATAGGAGTCATAGTTCAAATATCGCTTGGTAAATTATTTGCTCTTCTTGAGCTTCAGTGTCTTTGTCAGTATTATGCCTTGTAGAGTTTTGATTAAGTGTTACAATTTTAGAATCAAAAGTATACCTTGTAGTATTGTGGTTCAATGTGAAGAGTTTAGAATCGAAGGTATGAACTTGAGTCATAGTTCAAATGTTTAGTAAATTATTTACTTTTCCTGAGCTCTAGTTTGTTCATTAGTATTACACCTTGTAGTGATTTGGTTTGGAATCAGAGTTATACCTTGGAGTGTTTTGGTTAAGTATTATGATTTTAGAATCAAAAGGTATTCCTTGTAGTGTTTTCGTTAAGGGTTAAGATTTTAGAATCAAAGGTATGAATTTGAGTCATAGTTCAAATATTGTTTTGTAAAATATTTACTTTTCCTGAGCCTGAGTTTCTTTATTAGTATTAAATGAGGATAACAATACCTACCCGAATAGCTAGGGGAAAAATAAAATACTGTATATAGTGCTTAGAACATTATTTATGACATTATAAATAATATATATAATATAATATATAATAATATAAATGTTATTATTATCTTTCCCCCTCTATTTTTGGTTTCCATAAATCAGGGATCAGGCCTGATTCTTTTTCATATCCTCACAATGGCTAGTAAAGTGTCATGAACATACAGAATATTCAGACACTGGATAAATGTTGCTAAGATAATTAAAGATAACTTCAGTGGTACTTTGATTTCCTTAGTAAGATAAGAATGTCCTGTTCTAATTCAAGTTGTAATAAGAAATACATATGACTTTTAGATTATACTTTTGATTTCCTATTGATACTAAGTATTTTGGAAGTTAACAGAGCAGTGTTGGATTTTTATCAAGTCAATTCTGATTGCTTGGTCAGGACCTTTTGGGAATTTGGAAAGTTTGATACAAGATGGAAAGCTGGGGTTGGGGACTAATAGAGCAAAACCAGTGACATCTACAGTCACACATCTGAAATGTTTGCCTCATGATATAGTGCTGAAATTAAGTGCTCATCAGTTATCCATAGCTGAAGGGTACATAATGAGATAAACCCCTGAGCAAGAGATGGAGGGGTTCAACGACAAAGACCGAAGTCAGCGATGGTAGGAATCATTATTATTTCCATAAAACATTCACCCAATATGAATGTTCTCTGTACAGAAAGAAGCTTTGTAACTTCATTTTATACCTTTAATTGGATTAAGCTTTAAGAACACTTGCCTTGAGTGATGTTTCTCTTAGGGCATATTTAATAATATAAATTAAAAGCCAACTAAAGCTTTTCACAAGAACAAAAGGAAAAGCAAGTCAACTGGAGCCACAGACCAATTCAAAGCAGGATTTTTTTCCTTATAAGTATTACATTACAGAATACTTTCTATCATGCAAATATAGACCCACCAATCACAGTGAAAGAAGTTAAGAGTTCTGTTTCTAGGCATTCACTAAAAGCAGTGTCTTTGGGTGGAACTGGAGACCATTATCCTAAGTGAAGTATCTTAGGAATGGAAAACCAAACACCACGTGAACTCTCAATTGGGATCTAATCAGTAGGCACACAGGGGCCCACAGAGATGGAAAGGTCATTGGAAATCAAGAAGGGGAAAGGGCTAAAATCTTACCTATCAGGTACAATGAACATTATTCAGGTGATGGGCACACTAAAAGCCCTGACTTAAGCATTATAAAAGTATCCATGTAACAAACACATTTGTATTCTCTTAATAGTCTAACATTTTTAAAAATGTGATATCTGGCAGACTTCTAGGAGGGGAGGTCAGTCTCATCACTCATTACTCAATATTTACTTTTAAAAACCCAATGCATATTTAAAACATTTTTATAACTGAAAGCTACCATGAAAAACCTTTCCTAGTAAGTTTTTACTTATCTCCTTTCTTTCTTGTTGCTAACTTATATTTACTTAGCATATACTGTCATTATCATTCTCCTAATTTATATTCCAGATGTCACTGGATTACAAACTTGGACTGAATTTTTGTGTGAGGGCTATGGTGAGAGGTGTTGATAGATAAGGAGGTGGGATACAAGCTTGGGTTCTGAAACTGTCTCCTTCCCCCTGAATGACCGGCCTATGAGTAAAATACATTTGACTGAGAGTATTCAAATCTTGTATTTGTTCACTGATTTGGGTCAAATCCCCTAAACCTTGGGTACCTCAGTGTCTTTGTCCATAACATGGAGTTACTTTTAAGTATTATTGATATCATAAAAGTTGCTTACAGATAAAATCACATAGGGTACATGGGAGAACTTTTTCATACTGCCTATAAAGTATTTTCTGCATATAACAAAAAAGACCATGTATACCTCCTACCCTAGCTTTTTCTTCTTGTTACCCAAGTAGCAGTAACAAAGATCTCATCAGAATCAATAGAAAGAGATGTCATTTGTCAATAACAAGAATGAGAGCTTAAAAATACATCACAAAAGAAATCAATGATTTACACCAAAAATAAAAAAATTGTAAAGTCATACAACAAACATAAATTTTTGAAGCCAAATCATGGGATGTTTATTCAAGAACTAGGAACCCAATTTTGGATATGACGGGAGGAGGAGCTACTTGGCTCCTTTCTTGAAAATCTTTATAAATATGGGATTGGGGCATGGACGTACAAGCTAAAAGGGATCTGGGGGATGGAGATAGATGCTGATAAGTCCTTCTAGATAAACCACAAAGATAGGGAGGGGCCTAAAAAGGCCTCATTGGAAACGCCCAACTCTCTGTCTGGTCATGTCAATGACCTCTGCCCAAGCTCTCTCTTGCCTAAGCATATCTAAATGCCAGGTACCATGTCCTTCTCCCCTCCCAGTGGCACCTGGTATTTCTAATACCTGCCAACTGCAGTGTCTGGGCACTGGCTCCCAATCAATGAAGTCAGGTCAGTCAGATTTCTCAGGTCCTTCCAACCTCATCTGCCTGATCTGCTGCAACTCCCCCTTCCCACACTGATGGCTGAGATCATCTACCACGGGGTAATCTACAATTAGGGCAGTACAATATTTCAAGTGAAAATGACATTTAGTCACACAGCATTTGATCCTCAGTGAAGAGTTTTTCTCATGGCAGGCCACCTGCTTAGCTGCCACGCACTGCAGAATTGTGAAGCTATTGTCTCAAAAGAACTAATTTTATGTGATGAGTTTGTTTGTAAACTGTAGTCTATTCCTGTGATTCTCAAAGTGTGAACCATGAACCCCTGGGGTTCTCTGAGACCTCTTCTGGAAGTCCACAACATAAAAACTAAGTTTATTACGGTACTAAGACCTAATTCACCTTTGTAATGATACAGTCATTCACACTAATGATAAAAAAGGAATGGTGGGTAAAGCTGCTGATGTCAAAATGCACATCTAGGCAAGGGCACCAAATTGTGCTAGTCTTCATTCTATCTTTTACCACCATATGGTTGGAACATTTTTTTAATGTTTCTGGGTGATGATATGGCAAACCTACTTCATGATACACTTTTGTCAATCAAAGAAAGTTGTTTTGAAAATAAGAATTTAAGCAATTGTTTGAATTAGAACTCTATTTTTAGAACATTAGTTATACTTTAAGAATTGACTGACATGCCATGGATATTCAAACTTTGGTATCTGGCAGGTATTCTCTCCAAAAGAACAAAGGAGGACTGTCACTTTGAGGAAAACAAATGGGAATATTTTTGCCAATATCAAAATCTAAGATTTCGAGTAAAAATTAGAATTCTAAAAAACTCGCATTGGTCACCGTGAACTTATTAGCTTCCTAAAATCCAAAGATTTTTCTGAGATCAGTGTTAAGTGCAACAAATATTAAGATTACATGCCAGCAGTATTAATATATATTAACAAACATAACATTTTGTTATTGTCAATATTTGGAAGACATAATGTACTGACATTTTCCAAATGGCAATGCATGGAATATTGCACAGATGACATAGGTTAATGAACCATTCAAAGAACATATGACCAGTGAATTTTAATGTAATAGTATAAAAAGTTTCATTGATGCAGTTTTAGAGTCCACATTGCAACTAATCTTAATGACTATTAAGTTTTGGTATACCTAGCATAAAAACCCCCTCATTTCTTTATGCCATTAGAAAGTCTTTTGGTCTCTTTGTGCTCTTTCTCAAGTTAAATATATCTTTAGTGCCTTCAGATCCTAAGGAAAATGTGTTATGCAAATCCAGGGGAATAAGATGGGCTGACAAATTGTGTCTGAATTACGTTTTATTGAGAAACGTATGTCTTTGTGAAATAGAGACTTGATCAGTGAAAGCTGTAATTTAAGGCTGTGAATGGGATTGAAATGGATTGGGCTTTCTGGTTTTTCACCTGATAGTGTCAATATTCTTTAGCCTTTCCCTGCTTTGACACGCCTGGAGTATGAGCTCTCCCAGTACTGGCTCAGAAAATGGGTAGATGATTTTTTTTTTTTTTTAGTGAAAACATTCTTTATTGGCAAACAGACACTTCAAACCTCACTATGTACATCATGCAAAATGACTGACTTCATACATGGTGGTAGATGATTTTTGAATAAATGTGAAAATACTTCTTGTGGGCTATTAATATTTTTTATATACACGATGTAGTATCAGGCCTAGGATAGAAGAGCCTAGTTTTTGTTAATGAAAGTAATTTGAAAGGGAATTTAACTGCCTGAGAAATAAAAATGTGCTGATGATTATTCAAGCCCCAGCCTTTTATATTCAGGTCTGCATTACAATTAAGCTATTCTTCAAGAAAGGTAACCTCAGCATACCCCGACATTGTCGCCTTCCTAATATGAACTCTCTTGAGTGCCTAATGTGAATTAAACAATTCTATTGAATTGTTCTTCCTCTTGAATCTTGCAGATTCTCTGCCAAATGTAAAGATTTTTTTTTTTCTTGGCAGTAATTATCTAGAAGCCCATATGCTTTTAATGCTACTCCATGTGACAGTAAATAATGACATATTATAGAGGAGGATGCGTGCTAAGAAAGGGACATGCTCCCCAACTTGCTGTAATTCTTTCCAGCAGTTTAGAGCTGCTCCCTGTGATCCCATTTATGACCAGAATTAGCAATTGTAATTAAAATTAGCAATTAACCATTACAGAGATGAACAGGGCCCTGGAGTCAGAAACTGCCACTTACTTTGTGGCTTTGGTGATGTTACTTAATTTTCTGAGTCTCCTTTTCTTACCTGTGAGTTGGAAATGATGATACCTATCTCACAGGGCTGTTGTAAGGATTCAGTGAGATGTAAAATGTGGAGAACAGGGCTTGGCACAGAGTTAGGGAACCATAAAGTTTAGTGTATGTGTTGTTTTTATTATGACTATTATTCTGTTTGGAAGAGCAGGGCAGATTCCAAAGAACCATTGACCTAGAACATGTGTCAAAACTTTCAGTTTGGATTAAAGACAATACATGCCTCTGAAATCACAGGTTGATGAAAGATTAATGAACAGTACAAATAGCTTTATGTTATTTAAAACTTTGCTGTATATGATAAAACAAGCTCAGCAGTGGGGTAATTATGTCTGAAATCTGCTTGCTTTTGATCAGCGATAGTCACTTGGAGAACCCTACCATTTGATTCTGAAGGGCAGTCAGAGGGTCTGGTGGTTAACTATGGGACCTGGGATATTTCTTCCTTTCTGGCAGTGAGGTGGGGATCACATTCAGTTCAATTTTGGAAGCATTAGAGCTGAAAGATTTAATTCAGAGAACTAGATTGTACACCATTCACCAGATGGAATAGATTCTAAACAAGTCTGGCAAGAAATCTCCTAGGGTTTTTTCAATTTTAGGCAATTAGTCATTTTATAGTAGGTGAAATTATTAGCTCTTAATTTAGGATTATCCTGGAATTAAAAAAAAATGATAAGGTTCACGGACTATGTAATTACATGAAGTCACTTGTCATCAATGAAAATTTGTGCTACAGCAATTCTTATTTTAAAGTTCATTTGGGGCAGAAGAATTATTAATAATCTGTTCCAAATTAGGTTTTCAACCAGGATTTTTAAAGAAGAGGAAATCCCTTGGAAATATTTTTAATAATGATTAGGGTGTGTTTGTACTTTTGCCTTATAGTGTGGTCTTTATCAAACAAATTACAAGATAATAGCTTTTACATGTAAAGGTAATCAAGACTGGTTTCAGCCCTTTATTATCTAATAGCAAATAATTGAGAAGAAAATTTCAGAGGAAAGATAATATATGCAGAACGCTGCCATTCTTGACCCTTGCTACTCAATGTGTGTGTGTGTGAACCAGCAGCACCTGCCTGCAAGCACATGAAATATGAGAAGCCCTATTTAGCTCTAACCCCTATAATTAGAGAGACCACCTTCACCTTTCAGTACCTTAGCCCATATTCTTACCATTCTACTTGACAATGAAGGTGTATCATTTTCAGAAAAACATTGCCTCAAAATCTATAACAATTAACAAAAGTTAAGTTGAGGCATTCCAAATACATAGAAAAGTACAGAGGGCGGCGCCTGTGGCTCAAGGAGTAGAACGCCGGCCTCATATACTGGAGGTGATGGGTTCAAACATGGCCCCGGCTAAAAACTGCAACAAAAAAAAAAAAAAAAGAAAAAAGAAAAGTACAGAAACTCACAAAACGGACCCTATGTAAGCCTACCACTGGGTTTGAAGAGATTTTAATTTTAACATTTTACCACATTTGATTCATCTCTCTTGATTAAAAATATTTTTTTATTGTGACAAAATACACATTTAATGTAAAACTTACCATTTTAATCCTTTTTCAGTTTGCAATTCAGTAGCATAAGTACATTGACGTTGTTGTGCGACATTGCTACTAACCATCCTTGGAATGTTCTTATCATCCCAAACTGAAACTAGGTAGCCATTAAGGGGAGAGCTTCTCAGTCCCCTGAACCTTGGAAACCACTGTACTACCTTCTTTACACATTTGGCTCTGTAAGTGGCATCATACAACATTTCTCCTTTTGTGTCTGGCTTATTATACTTAGCATCATGTTTTCAGGGTTCATCTATGATGTGGCCTGCTTTAGAGAATTTCTTTCCTTCTTAAGACTGAATAAAATTCTACAGCATGTATATGCCGTATTTCTTTCATCCATCCATGGACATTTGGGTTGTCTTCGCCTTTTGACTCTTGTGAATAGTGCTGCTATGGACATTGGTGTATGAATATCGGCTTGAGTCCCTGCTTTCAATTCTTGTGGGTATATACCTAGAAGTGGAAATGCAATTGTTGGATCATATAGCAATTCTCTGCTTACTATTTTGAGGAACCACCATGCTGGCTTCATAGTGGCTGTACCATTTTACATTGTACCACCAATGCACACGGATCCTAATTTCTCTTCATAAAAACATTTGTTTTCCTTTTTTTCTCCTTCTCCATCCTTTTCCATCCCTCCTCTCCCTTTCTTCCTTCTTTATTTCCTTTCTTCCCCATTGTAATGGGTACGGAGTGATATTTCACCATTGTTTTGATTTGAATTTCCCTTATAACTAGTGATATTGAGCATCTTTTCATGTGCTTGTTGTCTATTTACAGATCTTCTTTAGAAGAAGTCTATTCAAGACCTTTGCCCATATTTAAATTCTGGTAGATTTTTTTTTTCCTGTTGAATTGTAGTTCTTTATATGCACTATATTATGGACATTAATATTTTCTCAGACATACCATGTATGACTTACAAGCATTCTCTAATTCTGAGGATTGTCTTTTTACTCTCTTGATTGTGTCCTTTAATGCATGAAATTTTGATGAAATCCAATTTGCCTATTTTTTTCATTGCCTATGCTTTCGGTGTTATATACAAGAAATCATTGCCAAACCCAATGTCATGAAGATTTCCACCTATATTTTCTTCTGTTTCATTGTTTTAGTTTTTATGTTTAGGTATGTGATCCATTTTGAGTTAATTTTTATATAAGGTATCAAGTATGGGTACAATTTCATTATTTTTCATGTGGATATCTGCTTTTCTTTTTTTCTTTTTTTTTTCCTAAGCAATATCCCATTTATTTATTTATTTATTTTTAAATACATGTATTTTATTATTCTTCATTACATTATTTCCCCCCCCCACCCCCGTCCGTGATATGACAGAATTGGTTTTCA
>CAUYRH010139823.1:0-15940 GCA_963574655.1 Perodicticus potto
AAAGAAATAAAGAAAGAAAGAAAGAAAGAAAGAAAGAAAGAAAGAAAGAAAGAAAGAAAGAAAGAAAGAAAGAAAGAAAGAAAGAAAGAAAGAAAGAAAGAAAGAAAGAAAGAAAGAAAGAAAGAAAGAAAATTCAGCAAGGGAGAAATTTAGTGATTGTACAATCATTTTGGCAATTAATGATGCTGCTGAAAAAACAGATGAAGAGGGGCGGGGCCTGTGGCTTGAAGGAGTAGGGTGCCGGCCCCACATACCAGAGATGGTGGGTTCAAACCCAGCCCCAGCCAAAAACTGCAAAACCAACCAACAAACAACAACAACAAAAAACAGTTGTTGGGATAGTTTTTAGAAGGTGGAGATTAGTTTATTTCCTAGACAAGGTTAAAAAATATTTTCATTATATTTTAATATTAATGCAAAAAATATCAGTTTCCCGTAGTGACACCTGTAATTGTGCTGCCTTCCACCTGTGAAGATGGTCTTCTGGAACCCTCCCAGGCTCTCGTCCCGGTTTCAAGGTGAAGCATTTGTTCCTATTCACCTGCCCTCATCCTCCAGGTCTTGTATTGGGAGAAGGCTGTGCAGGGCTCGGGAACTGACCTTCAACCAAGGAACCCAGCTGAGGTAAGTGGCGGTGGCAGAGCTTGCAGGATGACTACCTTACACTCATTTCTCCTTTTTGAAAATAAAAAGAATTTGTAAAAGCAATTTGGCAAGATAAAGAACAACATTTCCTACTGAAAGCATGAGGTACTCTTTGTTTTATTTCCCCTTGCTCCTGGAATATAGATGTAATGGTTGGAATCCTAGCAGTCATATTGAATTAGGAGACAAGAGGTTGGTAGCTGAACACAGAGGAATTTTCCCTAAAGCTCCTTCAGAAAGCTGCAATACTAGCTCTGGATTTCTCACCTTCAGAGTTCTTTTATGTCAAAAAGGAAACCCTTGTATGTTTAAACCATAACAATAAGATGTCTATTTCTTGCAGCACTGTTTAGTCCTTACTGAATCATTAGCCTTGGCAATGATCAAAGCACTAGGCTTCCTTTACCATACTTCATTGAAGGGTAGTAGACCAGAGACTCAATATAATTTTAAAATCCACTGAGATTTGGTAGATGGGCTGATCCAAACAATGAAAGAAAGTTGTTGGTTCTTATTCCCTTTAGCTATAAAATAAGAAGCTATTAGAACTGGAAAAGTACTTTAGTATTCCTTAATTTATCTTCTGCCTCACCATCCATTTTGCAGATGAGGAAATTGGAGGTCAAGTTTAATCCAGCAAAGATATTCAATAACTGGCCAAAACTCCCAACACTGGTTCTTTGCCCCCTAATTTTCCCTCTTGATCTATGAATGGAGAAATAATCTGAATATTGTACATAATTGTAAGAGAATCTAGAAACCATTGCACACACTAAAGCACCGCTCATCCGAATGTTGCCTGGGCTACCTTGTAACACAGAATCATCCAATGTGCAGTTGCCAGCTTTACCAACAAAATAATTTGAGCTCACACCACAGTGCTCTTTTCACACTTGAGCATCAGAGAACAGTCCTTACCCAGTGTCCAGAGTGCTGTCCTGCTTTTGGTTTTTAGTGCCAATTCTTGTTAGCTAGAGGCAAATTACTCACAGGCCCATCAAAGAAAGGGGCCCATTTGGCAACTATTCACCCTTGTCAGATTAGGAGCTGTTCTGGGAAGGCATTTTAATTAGGCAGTGGGAGAGCTGCCACATTTAGAAGCAGCTCCTAAATGGAAGCAGAGAATTTCAGGACCAACCGAACTTCTCAGGGTGCTTGGGTTGCTTTACCATTTAAAAGACAGCCAGCAAATTATTCTCTACTATTGCAGGCTTTGTAAGATTCTGAACGGTCAAATGGTTTCCTAAGGCTCATGCCTTCTTCTTACTGCACCTCTGAGCACCTGCCTTGCAGACGGAGCGTGGTCCTTTGATCACTGTCTAATTGCCTCAAGCCATGCACCACATAGATGATGACTGTTTTGATTTTTACCTTCAGTTTTTCCAAAAGCACTAACAGACAACTCATGTCAGTAGAGTCCTTTATAAATCATGACTATCAAGTGGGTTTTCTTTTGTGTGCAACAAAAGCAATAAATCAATAACCATTGCAATGTTCTATATTTATCTGTTCTATTACAAAAAAACCAAGCAGTCGCTCATTTGAGCTTTCTTGTCTCTATTTTACAGTAAGGAAGCAGCGCCAGGGAAAGTTAACGTTACCCAGCTCCAGAAAGGCACAGTAAGAACTCCAAGCCAGAATCCAGATCATATTTCAGCAATTGTTCAAATGAGAAATAACAATTTTCATCTTCTGATGTGTGCCAGTTTGGCAATATTTATAGCATCTCGCGAGTGAGCGTCTATTGAGGTGGCCCGGCTTAGATACAGAGAAGTGGAGATGGTATGTCACAGAGCAAAGAGCATCAGACTTGACATTGAGATTTGAGTCGCACCTTCAGCTCAGGGACTGACAATGGCTATGACCTTGAACAAGTCACCGCACATCGCTGGGCCTCCATTTCTTCACTTACAAAATGATGTCTTAGAATCAGAAATCTTTCATAAAAAGAAATATTTTTCAGAAGACCAATGTATAAAAGAGATAAGAACAGGTGAGTGCTCGGTGGAGGAGGGGTCCAGGAGCTCTCTGCCCAAACAGTCCATCTTGCATTTGCCCCTGGGGATCAGTAATGGCCACCCCCCCTTATAAGGTTAGGGCAGCGATCCATGTAACTGTAAATTCCTTTCCAATGCCTGTGTTTTAACAGTTGCTGATTTCTCTCCTAGGCTTTTCCAAAGTGAGAGGAAAACTGAAGTATATGAAAAATTCAGGCAACACCCTTTCATTTACCCATCACTTAAACTTTACTTTGGCTCAGAAGACACTAAGAAAAGCTGAATACTGTTATATTTCAGAAGTGGGCTTACTTCTTCAGTGCCCATCTGGAGGCCTTTACCAAAAGTGATTGACAGCTGACAGCTAATGTTTATTTTCACTCCATTGCCTTCTGAGGAGAGAGAGCCCCAGGGGCAGACGATTTGGAGAAGTGGGAAATATATCTCTGAGACACAATCTATAGAACCTGTTCACAGTGAAGAGACGAGGATGAGGTGGGGAGCAAAGATCCTTAGTACAACCTGAGTCTTCCTCATTGTAGAAAATACAGACATGGTGCATTAATGTCCAGGCTCATTAGAATTGCTCCCTTTGGCCAGGTGCAATGGTGTAAGCCTGTACTCCCAGCACTTTGAGGACTGCTTGAGGTCAGGGGTTCAAGACCGGCCTATGCACCATAGCAAGACCCTTTCTCTACCAAAGATACAAAAATTACCTGAGTGCAGTGGCATGGGCCCATACCTACCTACTCAGGAGACTGAGGCAGGAGGATTGCTTTAGACCAGGAGTTTGAGGTTGCAATAAACAACCCTAGCCCAGGCAATAGAGTGGAGACTAGGGCTAGGAGGGATTTGTGTTGTCAAATGGGATTTTTTGTCTGGATTTGTCTGATTCACAACTCAATCAGCATGTAAGGCTGAAATAAAACATAAACACCAGCCATTAAACCAAGGCAGATGCCTTATCTACATTTCTAGAATGTTAAGCTTTGTACAAACCAGGCATTTCTGCTAGACTGCAAAAAGCATAATTTTTTTTCCCATCTCTGTAGACTCATCCCTTTGCAATGTAAGAGGTAGATTCTATTTCACCATACTTTGAATCTGGGCTTGGCCATGTGACTTGATTTGGACAATAAGTCTAGGAGATATGAAGCAAGCAGAGACTATACATTAGGCCTCATTCTCTTTTGCTGTGGTTAAAACCCTGAGTAAGGGAGCCCAGGCTGGCCTGCTGACGGATGAGAGCACCCAGGAGGAAGTCAGAGGTATCCTAACCCATCAGCTCCCAGCCAGCCAACTGCTGCTGGCCAGATATGTGAGTAAGGTCATCATAGACAACCTCCAGTCAAACCCCAATTGACCACAGACCACATAAGTAAGCCTGGCAAAGAAGAGCAAAGCCAGCATAGAGAAACCACCCACACAGCCTGTAGAGTTATGAGTGAAACTAGTGCTTGTTCTAACCAGCTAAATCATGCCGTTATTTGTCATGCAGCATTAGCTAGCTGATATACCAGTCACTAAAAAAATTGCTAATTCAGATGTCTCATGAAAGACTATGAAAATGCAAAGATAGCACTCTGGGAGGCTGAAGTGGTTGGATTGCTTGAGCTCAGGAGTTCAAGACCAGCCTGAGCAAGAGCTAAACTCCGTCTCTAAAAATAGCCGGGTGTTGTGGCGGGCGCATGTAGTCCCACTTACTCGGGAGGCTGAAGCAAGAAAATCGCTTGAGCTCAAGAGTTTGAGGTTGCTATGTGACACCAGGGCATGCTACTGAGGGCAACAAAGTGAGACTCTTGCTCCAAGAAAAAAAAGAAAGAAAGAAAAAAGAAAATGCAAAGATAATTATGACTATGTAGAAGAAGGCAAAAAAGAAACTAAGTAGAATAGGAATTGATAGATATAAGGCTGATTTTGCTCCCTGAATTATAAAAAGAAATCAAACTTTTTTTTTTTTAGATTAAAAAAGCAGCAGCAACACATTTGTAACTCCCAGCTTTTGATGTATATTCCACTTTTACCTAGTGCATGAATCTGCCGAGTTCATTCTGGGCCTCATTCAAATCAGCACTGACCACCCCCACCCCCAGCCCTGTGCCAGTGTGGAGAGGACTAACAAACTCTTGTTCAGAAAGAACCCAGGGCTCCTTGAATGAGAATGAGGTCAGAAGGACCAAAGCAGTGTTGCTGATGCTGTTACAAGAGACAGCCTTGATGGTTTCTGCCTTGATCTGTAGCAGGAGAGAAGCCTCTTTAAGAAAAGGGGATATTCTGTGTCTGCAACCAGGGATAGAAACTAGACAAAGTTGTGGGAGGGTTCAGGAAGTACACAGAGACATCTAAGTGTGTGAATTTCAGACATGTTCCTATTTTTAATGTTGGCTAGGCAGGATCTATAATTTTAGTCTGTTCAAAGAGTATACCTTCTCAGGAAATGGTAAGAACTAAAGCATAGGTATAGCAGTTGCCTCCCAAGTTGCAAACTTCCTAAAGATTTAACCTTTCTTACTATAAAACTGTACGGTTTGTAGCCAGAAAAACTATATGACGCAATAGTCTTCCTAAGATTGAAATATTTAACTCGTTAGAAAAAAACTTGCAAAATAACAAACACTTGTGGCTCGGCGCCTGTGGCTCAACAGGCTAAGGCACCAGCCACATACACCTGAGCTGGCGGGTTCGAACCCAGGCAGGACCCGCCAAACAACAATGATGGCTGCAACCAAAAAAAAAAAATGGCCGGGCGTTGTGGTGGGCGCCTGTGTATCAGCTACTTGGGAGGCGGAGGCAGGAGACTCACTTGAGCCCAGGAATTGGAGGTTGCTGTGAGCTGTGATGCCACGGCCCTCTATCCAGGGTGACAGCTTAAGGCTCTGTCTCAAAAAAAATAAATAGATAAAAAAAAATAACAAACACTTGCAAAATAATTACTTTATGAATCATGGCAACTTGCAACTATGCTTTTTAGAGAAAAAAAAATGTCCCCTAAATCTAATTTCTGGATTAAATGTGCCCTACACAGTCTATATCAGTGGGTTCCAAACTCTTTGATCATCAGAGTTCCTAAAGTATCTGTCACAAATATTGAATCTCACTCTCTCTTATGGATGTTCTGAGCCAGGAATGTAGGAATCTGTATTTTCAAAAAGGCGACTGTAGATGAGCCAGTGTTGGAAATTACTATGACTAAAATGCAATCCATGGATGCCATCATCTGATTGACCTTTCTCATCATAAAGAGGCTCATTTCAAACTAACATTTTTTACAACCCTACATGAGTGCCTACTCATGGTTAAATAGACATTGGTCTATTTCTGAAGCAAAAACACCACTATCTTTGCTGAAAAACAAAAATCAGTAGGAGAAGGAGTATTTGGAGCAAATGCTGAAGTTTATTTCGTGTCTACTTGTGTCAGACACATCATTTGAGCTCATACATGGAGGCCAGTTTCTAAGGGTAATCTAACTTCTAAGGCTGCCCAGTTGGCATTCATTAAGATCAAGCTTGGGCCTCTCTTTTTGCCCTGTTCCTCCCCCTGGGAAGCAGTGACTTCCACTGGTTGAGGAGCTTTGAAGGGAAAACTGGGCATGTACCTCTTCCTGGCTTCACGAGAGAAAGTTTCCTGTGGTTGTACTTATGCACTGTTCCTCTAGGCCCCCAGTTGTCTGGCCAGTGTGGCCTGTGATACAAACCCTTTTATGATGGAATTGGATATCATAAAACCACTTGACTGCAGCTAATTACATTTTTCTTTATCACTTTTCTTTTCTTTCTTTTTTTTTTTGAGACAGAGTCTCATTATGTCACCCTTAGTAGAGTGCTGTGGCATCACAGCTCATAGCAAACTCAAACTCTTGGGCTTAAGTGATTCTCTTGCCTCAGCCTCTGAAGTAGCTGGGACTACAGGTGACCACCACAACGCCTGGCTATTTTTTGTTGTTGTTGTAGTTGTTTACTGGCCTGGGCGGGGTTTGATCCCACCACCTTTGGTGTATGTGGCTAGCGCCGTAACCACTGTGCTATGGGCACAGAGCCATTCTTTATCACTTTTCATCCTTGTTCTTTTTTTTTTTTGAAACATAGTCTCTATTGTCCAGGGTAGAGTGCTCAGGCATCATCCTGGCTCACAGCAACCTCCAACTCCTGGGCCCAAGCAATCCTCCTGCCTCAGCCTGTCAAGTAGCTGGGACTATACGTGCCCACCACAAAGTTTAGCTCATTTTTTTTCTATTTTTCATAGAGATGGCGTCTCACTGTTGCTCAGGCTGATCTCAAATTCCTGAGCTCAAGGGATCCTCCTGCCTTGGCCTCCTGGAGCACTGGAATTATAGGCATGAGTCATCAAGCCAGCCTGAGAAGTGGATTACTTAAATCAAGTTTTCTCAAGGGAAAATGTATTTCTAAATTCAAATAGCCAATTTCCTCATGAATCTTGGAACATAGCATGACCCCTTGCAAAAATTTCAAGACACCAGCTGAACACCAAAATTCTTATGTGGCAACTGCATGAATTTCTCCTGAAGGAGAAGTCCACGTGCAACAAATTGCATGAATTTGGCAGTAATGGGTGAGGCTGGGAGGAGAGGGCACCCCATCACCAGCTCACAGTCTCACTTAGTGTTCAGTTCCAGAATTTGGGTCGCTCAGAGTATCTATCTCCTCAGCCTCCCAACTAGCTGGGACTACAGGCACCTGCCACAATGCCTGGCTAATTTTTAGAGACCAGGTCTTGCTTTTGCTCAGGCTGGTTTCGAACTCCTAAGCTCGAGGTACCTTCCTCCCCCAGAAGGTAAGCTTCCCAGAGTGCTAGGTTTACAGACATGAGCCATTGCACCCGGCCCACTTTCAGTCTTCACAGAGTAATTTTGTCATCTAACAGACTTACGGAAGGGAAAAGAGTGTTAGGTATGGAGCTCTCTTCAAATATACCAACATGTCCTGTGAAATCATTATTTCTATTTTAGAGATGGGCAAATTTAGAAGCAACAGCTTATATCTCTTGCCCAAGACCACTCCAGCCGTAAGAGGTATCTCTGGCTCTTGCATACAGGTATACTAATGCTAAATAATATACTTGGAAAAAAAAGTTACATATGGACTTTAGTTTATAATGTACCAATGTTTATTTATTATTTTTAAAAAATATACTTTACCAATGTTAAATGTTAATAATAAGGGAAACTGGGTGCAGGATACATGACACCTACCTTTCTACCGCTACCATTTTTGCGATTTTTCCAAAACCTAAAGTTTATTTTGAAAAAAGTTACATGGGAAATGAATAGCATCATATGAAGAATATATGTTTCTGAACTTTTCTGGGGGATAAATAATAAAAAATACTATTTTTTATAAAAAAAATAGAACTTCCGGTTTGAGTCTGTCTTGCTTCACTTCCGGGTCTGGCAGGGTGTAGGAGCTAAGAAGGTGCTAGAAGCAGATCCAGAGTCACCATTCTGTGACTTGCTTCAAATTACTTAACCTGACCTGTAAGAAGGGGCTAATACCTGTCTACTGGGATGGTAGAACAAATAATATAATTGTGACTATTATAATAATGGCACCTGGAATAATAAGGATGCCTACAACAGTGTTTGGCGCTGACTCATTGGCCATCTTGGCTCAGCGCATCTGCAGCAGAAGCCGAGTAACTTTCACGTTCAGCCTCGGTTAGTGACGCTCAACCTCACAGCAGGTGTTGTAGTTCACCTGCCCTCCTGGACTTGTGTCAGAAGTAGGGCCCACTGATAGTGATTTTAAAGCTCACCCTGTCCTGGAGGCTTCCTTCCTAATTCCTCTGTGGGATTCTTATCCGGCACTCTTCTCTCCACACACAGGGATGTCGGCCAGTCCCGAGCTAAAGGAAAGATTCCATCAGCTCAGGTCACTGCCTTGCTCACCTCTTTCTCTATTCTCTTTGATTCCTAAAGAATTCCAAAGAATTTCCACAGTACCAGAATTACCTTCTTGCAGTATATACTACTTTCTTTCTTTTTTTTTTTTTTTGAGACAGAGCCTCAAGCTGTCACCCTGAATAGAGTGCTATGGCATCACAGCTCACAGCAACCTCCAATTCCTGGGCTAAAGCGATTCTCTTGCCTCAGCCTCCAAAGTAGCTGGGACTACAGGCGTCTGCCACAACGCCCGGCAATTTTTTTGGTTGCAGCCGTCACTGTTGTTTGGCAGGCCCAGGCTGGATTCGAACCCGCCAGCTCAGGTGTACGTGGCTGGCACCTTAGCCCGTTGAGCCACAGGTGCTGAGCAAGCATATAGTACTTTCAACATTATGACTCAAGAACAAGGAATTCCTAGCCAATGCATTGAGAACTATGCCAGCACCGAAGAAAATGGTAGATATCTCAAACGCATCAATCCTCTGCGTCCTTAAGTCCTGCCGACATCCTCAGGCTTTCCTCTAATATGCTGGAGACTCTATAATTTCCTAGAGCCT
The DNA here is from genome assembly GCA_963574655.1 of Perodicticus potto. Classification (NCBI taxonomy): domain Eukaryota; kingdom Metazoa; phylum Chordata; class Mammalia; order Primates; family Lorisidae; genus Perodicticus; species Perodicticus potto. The sequence goes on from CAUYRH010139823.1 coordinate 9,099, forward strand.
TCGGCTGTGATAACTGGGCACACGTTATCTTTTCTCAGTGGTTCCCTTCTTACCACCCGTTGAATGTATCAGCCTCTTGGAGAATACAGGAACATGTGAGAACTGAAGGCAAGAAGAGGTTAAAAAAGAAAGAAAGCTATGCTGCAGGATAGAAGATTCTTTTAGCTCCCTCTAAAAATATTTATCCTTCATGTGCAGAGACATGTTAAAGAATCTTCCTACTAGAATAGCATAAGTAAAAATACATACAAAGGTAAGACACTGCTGGGTTTAAATGTGTCCCCCAAATTTCATGTGCTGGGAACTAAATCTCCAACACAACAGTATAAAGAGGTGGAAGCTTTAAAAGATGATTAGAGCAGGTGCGGTGGCTCACGCCTGTAATCCTAGCACTCTGGGAGGCTGTGGTGGGTGGATTGCTTGAGCTCAGGAGTTTGAGACCAGCTTGAGCAATAGCGAGAGCCCCTCTCTACTAAAAGCAAAAACTAGCTGGGCATTGTGGTGAGCGCCTGTAGTCCCAGCCACTCAGAAGGTTGAGGAAGGAGGATCACTGAAGCCCAAGAGTTTGAGGTTGGTGTGGGCCACAGCACACTACCCAAGGCCACGGTGAGACTCTGTCTCAAAAAAAAAAAATTAACTAATTAAATAAGTAATGATTAGATCACAAAGTCTCCATCCTCATGAATGGGTCACTGCCATTATCACAGAAAAAGGTTTGTTATCTCAAGAGGAAGTTTGATATAAAAGCAAGTTTGGCCGTCGGTTGCTTCCCGGCACCCAGTCTCTTGCCACGCGCTGCCTTCCACCAAGTTATGACCCAGCAAGAAGACACTCCCAGACACCACCTCTCAGCCTGGGACTTCCAAGCCTCCAGAACCATGAGCCAATTACCGTCCTATTGTTTATAAATTTGACTGGCATTCTAAAAATAAATAAATACATAAATAAATAGATGACCTAGTCTGTGATATAGAAACCAAACAAACCAAGACAAGCACAAAACAGTCTGAGGCAATGCAAAACAGGAAGTGATAAGAAGCCCAGAAAAAAATACTTATTGGACAATGGGTATAATTGGCTACATACTGATGGCATATTGATGCATCTTCTCTTTAAAAGAAGACTAATTACAATAAAAAAAGAGGGCTTTAGAGAGGGAGGGGCAAGATGGCCGACTGGAAGCAGCTTCCGACAGAGGCTCCTCCTGTCCAAAAGGAAAGATAACCTTCAGAAAAAAATATGATTTGAAAAAAGAGGGCTTTAAAAATGCCATTACGAAGTGCTTCCTGCCAACATAGATTTGGCCTATTTTGGTACAGAATGTTGCCTGTGTCCTCTGACGCAAGGGCCAGTCCAGGTTTTTCTGGATGCCTGTGTTTTGGCTTGCATGGCATCCACTTTCAATGGTTCAGTATCAGTACTCTTAACTGTTTTTAGAAGGCCACCCCCTTCCCACCCTCCATGTGTGTGTTGTGAATGAGTCACCTCCCCTTACCTCCAGGGGGAGCATGTGTGCTAGGCCTAGGTTCTACCCAATCAGGGTATCTATCCCACTATTCTGGCTCACAGGTTGGTTCAGTGATGGGTTCATGATTCCTTCAGACCTAGTGAAATTCATTTCTGGGACTTTTATGAGAACCAGTGGGAGAAGGTCTCTTTGTCCTAAATGTCAAGTTTGGACAATGTAAGCCCGATGGCAATAATGATCTCCACGTAAGGCACCAGGTTAGCCTGGTGCCAAATTCCAACAGAAAATGGTGGAGCTGAGAGATGAGGAGAAAGAAAGTGGGATGTGTCCTTGACATTTTTGAGCTTCTGGACCTAATAAGATGTATAGTTCCTGGCATTTTCAGTTGTTAGAACCAATTAATTTCCTTTTCCTTTAAGCCCATTTAAGTTGCAATTTCTGTCACTTATAACCAGAAAAATACTGATAAATACTTTACTAATAAAGTGTTTGACAATAGTCATCTGTCTTCAGTGTAAAACAATATATATATTCTTTGAGACAGGGTCTCACTCTGTTGCCCAGGCTAGAGTGCTGAGGTGTCAGCCCACCTCACAGCAATCTCTCAAACTCCTGGGCTCAAGCAACCCTCCTGCTTCAGCCCCTGAGTAGCTGGGACTACAGGCGCCACAACACCTGGCTAATTTTTCTATTTTTCAGTAGAGACAGGATCTCACTCTTGTTCAGGCTGCTCTCAAACTCCTGAGCTCCAGCAATTCTCCCCCCTCAGCCTCCAGAGTGCCAGCTTTACAGATGTGAGCCACCACAGTGGGCCTAAAACAATATTTTTAAGAACTAAAAAGTAACTCTCTTTCTCACTGTGTGAACATCTTGACAAAAGAATTCCTCCAGAATTCGATCCAAAAAACACTTCTCCTGAACTCACTTAAGGTAATAATAATTCTCAGCACTGAGCACTTACCGTGCACCAGACGTGCTCAGGGCTGAGTATCTCCTTCCATCCTGACAAGTATCCCCATATTGTGAGTGGGAAAACTGGGGCAAGAGTCAGAATTTGAACCCAGGTTTATGTCAGTTCAGGTCATGGCCTCAAATGACCTCTCCTCCTCGACATAGTCTGTTTATGCTGGCATCTGACTTCATAAAAATTCATATTAGAAACATACATAGGTTAGGTGTCCATTAATGGTATGATCTTTTAAAAATTCAGGTCATTCATTCTAAAAAATAAGCAGAAATACTATAAAGGATCCATGGTCCTTACATATTAGTATTAATATCAAATGAGCTCCATCTTCAGCTCCTCCAATCTTATTCCTTGGGCCTGCCATTTCGACTTGCCTCGCTCTCTGGTGGACACAGCCCCCCTGCCTCAGGTGCTCAGCCCCACTCAGACAGGCCTGTGGTTGAACAGGATATTACAGCACATGGATTTTAGCAACCACAGTTCTTGAATTTCCTCAGCCATCTCTGCTCTGGAAAGTTCTCACTGGTTATCTTGCATTAGGCCCATGCATTCCAGCATTCTGAAATCTTTTTCTCATCTCCCCTCCAACTCCCACGACTCCCAAGCCTCCTGGCCCTTACGTTATGCTGAGAAACCAAAACTTCCCACTATTGGAATGTGGAGTGCAATTTAGACCTGTCTGAGTCTTTCCTATTTAGAATAACTCAGGGCTTTACCAAAAGGTCCAGGATGTTTTCTTAAACAAAATAATCCTTCTATAGTGGTTTTCTACCCTTAGTAATACAGAAAACAAGAAATAGCTTAAGAAGATTTTCTATTTTTATTATCATAATTTTTTCAGTTGTTGTTAAGACAGTTTTGCTCTTTTACCCTGGCTAGAGTGCAGCAACATGATAGCTCACTGCAACCTCAAACTCCTGGGCTCAGGTGATCTTCCTGCCTCAGTTTTCCAAATAGCCAAGAATATAGGAGTGTTCCACCATGCTGGGATAATTTTTGTATTTTTTGTAGGGATGGGGTCTTGCTCTTGCTCAGGCTGGGCTCAAGTGATCCTTCTGCCTCGGTCTCCCACATTGCTAGGATTACAGATGTGTACCACCATACCTGGCCTTTAATTTCTTTTTATTTTATTTTTTTTAAGATAGAGTCTCACTTTGTCACCCTTGGTAGAGTGCTGTGGCTGTCATGGCTCACAGTAACCTCAAATTCTTGGGCTTAAGTGATTCTCTTGTTTCAGCCTCCTGAGTAGCTGGAACTACAGGCAACCAACACAACGCCTGGCTGTGTTTTTTAGAGACGGGTCTTGCTCCTGCTCAGGCTGGTCTTGAATTCCTGAGCTCAAGTGATCCACCTGCCTCAGCCTCCCAGAGTGCTAGGAGTACAGGTGTGAGCCACCAGACCCGACTCCACCTGCACTTTAATTTCTAATTATAGTTGTTTAAAAGTAGGTAATGTTCATAGAGTTCTATTTTTGGTGCCTATTGCAATCTAGAACCTACCATAAGTAAGAAGTTAACAAATGTTCATTAACAGAGTATTCGCCAACTTCTTTTCTCCCTGATGTCTTTATATAGATTAATTTCTTCAGAAATTTCTCTTTAGGTTATGTAACTTAGAAAACAGCTACGCTGAATTATAACCTTTCTAAAATTCTAAGATATTTTGGCTTAGCGTCCAAAACCCTGAGAACTTGAGCAAATCCCAACAGGATAAGTCCACAGAGACTGAAGGATGAGCTCAACCCCATCTTCCCTGAACAAGTGTAGCCATGATGGATCTTCTTTCCTACCACAGCCGGAAGATGGATGACGTAGGGGCATCCATATTTTGTGAAGTTTCCTTTGAAAAGATTCTGATCATCACTGGATTTTCTTTTTTTTTTGTAACAGAGTCTCACTTTGTCACTCTCAGTAGAGAGCTATGACGTCACAGCTCACAGCAACCTCAAACTCTTTGGGCTTAAGTGATTCTCTTGCCTCAGCCTCCCAAGTAACCGGGACTACAGGCGCCTGCCACAATGCCCAGATATTTTTTGGTTGTAGTTATCATTGTTGTTTAGCAGGCCTGGGCTGGATTCGAACCCTCCAGCTCCAGTGCATGTGGCTGGCGCCCTAACCGTTGAGCTATAAGCACTGAACTATTACTGAATTTTCAAACATGGGTTCAAATGGTAACAAAGAAAGAGATATATGCAAGGCCTTGACTTCTCTCTGTGGGATTAGACACACCCTGTTATCTTCTCTCTATCTGTTGAAAGGGCCGTCAGAGGACAAACCGGAATTTGGCTGCTTAGCACTTTTTAGATGCCATCATTAATAACTCATAAATGAGAAAACTTTACCAGATTAAATAAATCAAATTTTTTTTGAGTTTTGTTCTGTCACCCTGGCTAGAGTGCAGTGACATCATCATAGCTCACAGCAACCTCAAACTCCTGTGCTCAAGCAATCTTCCTGCCTCAGCCTCCCACATAGCTGAGACTACAGATGCACACCACCATAGCTGGCTAAGTTTTCCATTTTTTTTTTTTTGTAGAGATGGGGTCAACTCCTGATCTCACCTCGGTTTCCCACAGTGCTAGGATTATAGGTATGAGCCATGGTATCCAGCCCCAAATTCAATATTTTTGTTTGTAATTTACCTTTAATTTTTTTCAGCATTCTTAAAATGCAGACCTACCAAAGATTTACGATTATTTTAAATAATAAATGGGGGCTCGGCACCTGTGGCTCAAGCAGCTAAGGCGCCAGCCAAGTACACCTGAGCTGGCGGGTTCGAAACCAGCCCGGGCCACCAAACAACAATGACGGCTGCAACCAAAAAATGGCCGGGCATTGTGGCGGGCGCCTGCAGTCCCAGCTACTTGGGAGGCAGAGGCAAGAGACTTGCTTGAGCCCAGGAATTGGAGGTTGCTGTGAGCTGTGATGCCACAGCACTCTCTCCAGGGTGACAGCTTGAGGCTCTGTCTCAAAAAAAATAATAAAAATTGATAAATAAATAATAAATGGGATCCCAGTGCTGCATGATACAAGGATGGATGATTGCATCCCAAACTCGAGTTCGCGCCTTCCTCAGACCTCCATTGAAGGCTTCCGATGAGTAGAGAGTGGCTGTTAGTAAATCGTATCTGACTGTTGACTTGAAGAAGTGGACACTTATATCTAACATCTTTTTATCTTTAATTTCAATTAGTTTACCCAATGATAAAATATAGAATCATTTGGCCTACAGCTTCTCTGTGATGGTGATGGAAATTCAGGATGAACAAAGTGATTTTCAAGGCAGCTGATACAGGAGGGTGCCTGCCTCAGAATCTGAAGGAATGACGGATGAAAGTCCCCCTTCCCTCCCAGTGAGTGATCCATAAATCAGAAATGGATTCCTTTCCTGGAGTGCGATGCTTCTGTAAATGTGATTTTACACTTTCTGAAAGCTACGCTTTCCAACTTTATGGTATATTTGGGGAGGTCAGAATCATCCGAGGAAACTTTTTCAAATCCATATGTAAATACACACACACCCCTCACTTCCTGGGATGAATGCCAGCGCACGCTGCCTAGATACTTTTCTGATAAATAAGGCCCTCTGAACTCTGACCAAATGCTGGGGCAATCTCTGCCATGTATTATAAAGGCAGGTGTTATGCCGGGCGGGGGCGGGGTGTGGGTTGGTCCCACCACATCTGTAACAGGTGCCGGGTAAGGAGGTTTGCTCTGCTTTGCTCGCTTTCTTCTTCACTCTTCTGGGAAACCATCACAGAAAGATACAGGAGGGTGAGTGACTCTGAGTCCAGTTCATTTCACTAGTAACAAAAATCTCTGCTCCATCATTGATCCTGGGAAAGGAGAAGAAAGGAAGAACAGTTTAAAGAGATAGTATTTCACAGAGAGGATGATGATAATCCCAGGGTCAAGGATTTCCATCATGGTTTTTGAAAATTATTATTGTTGGGGTATCGCCTGTGGCTCAAAGGAGTAGGGCGCCGGCCCCATATACCGGAGGTGGTGGGTTCAAACCCAGCCCCGGCCAAAAAATGCAAAAAAAAAGAAAAAGAAAAATTATTATTGTTGCTGTTGGCTTTAGAATCCCAAGGAAATCAAACCTGAGCAAGTAGCTTACCCTCTTTGTGTTCTTGTTTCCTTTCTTTTATTTATTTTAATTTTTAAATTTTTTGTATTGTTTGGGATTCATTGAGGGTACAAAGAATTAGGTTACACTTATTGCATTCATTAGATAAAGTCCCTCTTATAATTGTGTCCTGCCCCCAAGAGGTGTGCCCCCATCCCCTCTCCCTGCTCCCTCATTCCCCCACCCCTACTGCTTCATATTAGAATCAAGTACATTGGATTCTTTCTTTTCCATTCTTTTTTTTTTTTTAGTTATCTCAATTTAATCATGTCAAAATGC
>CAUYRH010139826.1:0-11501 GCA_963574655.1 Perodicticus potto
TTTTGAGACAGAGCCTCAAGCTGTCACCCTGGGTAGAGTGCCGTGGCATCACAGCTCACAGCAACCTCTAATTCCCAGGCTCAAGCGAGTCTCTTGCCTCTGCCTCCCAAGTAGCTGGGATTACAGGCGCCCGCCACAACGTCCAGCCATTTTTTGATTGCAGCCGTCATTGTTGTTTGGCGGGCCCGAGCTGGATTCGAACCTGCCAGCTCAGGTGTACGTGGCTGGTGCCTTAGCCCGTTGAGCCACAGGCACTGAGCCAGTTTGCTCATTTTTAAAATGCAGCGTGTCCCAAAGGTTGCCATAAATAGGAAAAATTAGCAAGCTTATATAATTATTATATAATATCATATAATATACTTTTTATATTTCAGGATATTAGGGGGACACATGTTCTGCTTACATACTTTGTTTTGTACATATTGAGTCAAAGTTATAAATGTGGTAGGTACTGTATTCAGGAAGCGTTACTTTGCCCATCTTTTCCTTCTCCCTCTTCCCTCCCCAGCTTGATTTATACTGATATTTACTTACATATGTGCACTTAAGTATTGATCAATTAGTTCCAACTTGGTATTTAGTACATGTGTTTGTTTCTCCATTCTTGTGATGTTTCTCATAAAAGACCGGTTTCCATTTCCATCCAGGTTGTTTTTTTATTACTGAGCAATACTCCATAGTATGTGTAGACCGCATTTTATTAATCCATTCATATATTGGTGGGCACTTGGGTTGTTTCCACATCCTTGCAATTGAGAATTGTGCTACTATAAACATTCGAGTTTAGGTGTCCTTTTTGTAAAATCACCTTTTTTCCTCTGGGCATATATCCAGCAGTGTGATTGTTGGATCAAATGGTAGGTCTACTTTAAGTTTGTTGGGGTATCTCAATATAATTTTCCATAAAGATTGTACTAGTTTGCAGTATATTTTTAAAAATATATATACACACACACACACATATATATATATATATATATATATTTTTAAAACAGATTTATACCTTATTTCATCTGTCAAACGTCAGAGAATAGTCAAAACACTCCAAAGCCCCTCTGAGCTCAGGTAGCTGCACATCACTGTTGAAGTTTCTTCCTCTTCTTCCTCCCCCTCCTTGTCTTCATCAGAGATAAAGATACCATTGGGCAGGCTGTAGACGCGGATGACCTCTAGGTGGGGTCGTTGAGGATGGGGTATTTGCCTTCCCGCAGCTTCACGGAGACTAGATGACGCAGCGCGAAGGCCCCCCGCGCTCTCCACACTCAGGCTGATGTGGCCGGCCTCACTCTCTGGGCTGGCGAGAGAGTTGGTGGCCGGCCAACTCTCTGGGCTTGAACTGCCGGGCGCACAGATGACTCGGTGTGAAGAGTCTTTCACGTGGTACCGAGACACATAACCGAGCTCGAGGTGCTCAGCTCCAGCCAGCAAAGCACAGCAGGTCCATCGGGCCAACTTGTAGCTGTTGTTCAGCTCCGTGGCAGTGTCGGCCCCTGGCTGAGTGCAGCTTCTGACGCAGGTCAGCCAGGTTACAGCGCCTGGAGTCCCTCGGGTGGAGTGTGTGGGTGTCGATGAAGGACACTTCCTCACTGGCTCCAGTCACGATGCCATCTTGCTCACAACCAACAGTAAGGTCAATATCATCCACCCCCAAGCTTCCACCTGTGACACCGCTGTGCAACAGAGGCCATCTCTTCTTATCCGTGACGTCCTCCACAATGGGTTTGAGTTGGGACAACTGTCTTTCCTTCCTCATTCTCAGGCTCTGCTGGGAGAAACTGTGTCGTGTCGGTTGCTCTCACGGCCGGGTTGCGGGGCGAACCGAAGAAATCACCATCATCTAGAGTGGGCATTGGCCGTGTCGCTCTCTGTCAGGAGGTCAAAGTCCCAGTTGTCCCTCTGATCAAGGGAGAGTTGGACCCGACTCTCTGGACGACAGTACCCCGGGGATACACTGAGATGGTACAGCTCCTCCGCCTGGCGAGGAAACGCATTCCCCTGAGTTTTTCTCAGCTCTCAGGGGACAGGGTGTGCTCTGGTGGCGACAGTGCTGAGCATGCGCTTGGTGCCCCCACCTCCACCCCCCAACCCCCCGGGGCTTCTCGCTCCCGGTGGTGACTACTCCGTGTCCTGTGGCTCTGACACTGCCGGATAACCCACCTGCATCAACTGAGGAAGATCCGCTCTCCCTTCACTTCCCGGCCGCTACTCCTCAACTGAGGAGTGTCAGGGTTTCTGTGACTTTGGATCCGATTCTTGGCTAACCCCGAATTGCTTCTGGAATGTTTTCGGGGGACATCTGCCTTCTCTCTCCTCTGCTTGGCTCTCGGGCAGGGTCTGCAGGTTTAACTGAGACAGGTTCCGCTGATGTTTGTCTCTGCCAGGGTCCGCTGTGCAGATCGCACCGATTCCGCCCGCAGGCCGTCTTCTGTGAGCGCGCAGCATCCACCAGCAGGGTCCGCTGTGCAGATCGCACCGATTCCGCCCGCAGGCTGTCTTCTGTGAGCGCGCAGCATCCACCAGCTGAAGGCTAGCCTCGACCTCCTGGTGGAAATAAGCACGCTGACTTCCACCACCAAACTGACAGGAGGACTTGTGAACCTCTTACCTTGGTATGTGGCTCCCGTCCAGTCTGTGGCCTTTCCTAGCCCATCTCCTTTGCTGATGGCTGGTAGAGCATATCCCGAAACTGCTTGGGAACCGCACAGGGACCCCAGCCTGAGGGACTGTCTTGGATCATAGGGGTCATGAACTTTGCCATCTTCCCAGACCTTTAAAGGCCTTGACCAAGAGATGATCCTAGCCCAATTACCAGATGCATTCCATCAGCCGGGAGAGCAGAGAACATTCTATATTTTATATTTTTAATATTTATATATTAACACATAGAAAAAATATGTAAATATTTTATACATTTCTGTAATGAGTATTTTATAAATAAAGGTACATTTAGCTACAATTTCCCATTTTCCCTTTGTGGGGGTGTTATGTATGACGACCTTTGGGACACTCCACCCTGTAGGAGCCAGTAATATTATCTATTTTATTTAAATGAATTAATCCATGTTAATCAGTTAAATGGCATCATCCTCATCCTCATCTTAACATGAACAGGGTATAATGACTGGGAAGTTCAACGGTTTCTTCCTGTTAAATTGGCCTCTTCTTTCCTTCTTTGTTCCAGCTGCCCACTTACCAACCTTTACCTTTTGGCTCTCTACCCTGTACCATAAGAAATTCCTGGCAAGTATGCTGACTTAATTCCCAAGTATCTTGCATTACCCTGGGGTGGAAGTGGCAGGATATGAGGAACTTTTCTGGATCATTTCTGCACTTTTGAGGAGATGAGAGGAAGCTCGGGCGGCTTTGGGGCTGTTATCTCAGACCCCTTCTGCCTTTCTTTTGTGACAATCAAATTAGGCTTCTTCAGCAAAGGCATTAGGTTTCCTCCTTCCATTTCCATAGAGGAAACCAGAATTCTCTGAATCTGCCTCTTTCAATGTCTTTGTTGCATGTTTTTCTCTTCTTTAATCCTTTGGTAAATGCTTTAAGTACATTGAAAGCCAAATCCAAGGCAGAGAGAAACAGATACGAAGGTAAACCCCAGAGCTATTACCTGCATTTCACTGTCCTGACATATTTCCCCAAACAGTCTTCCTTGCAAGGGCTAAAAGTCTAAAGTTAGAGAGTCATTCATCTTACCTTAGTCTTTAGTACAGCGTTTGCTGAAGGCAAATGCGGAAGATCAGAATACGTCACCTCAAAATATGCCACTCTGGTATAAGAATTATTTTGAGCTGAAGGCATTTGAGAAACAGCAAATGCAGGAAGGACTTTCTGACCTCCCCATGGTTCTTATCTAACAGGGGGTCATAAAATTTTGCATGAGAGAAGTACCCTTCCTAAACAAGGAAAAGAACATTTTTAACCCTGGAGACTGGAAGTTAACAACTGAAATAGAGCTATACAAATAAACCTATTAAAATAACCATTACCTTCCATTAGTTTTCCCCAGATATTTCTGAGTCACTGTCCCACAATTTCTTGACCCTAGCCAAGCCTCCTTGCCTTGTCAAATCCCCACAATTTATTATTCTTTGTTTTAAAGTGTATATAAGCTTGTGGGCCTTATGGCTTGTTCACGTCTTCATTTTTTTTTATGAGGGACCTCATGCATGTAAACACATTAAATAAAACTATATGCTTTTCTTTTGTTACTATGTCTTATGTTAGTTTAATTCTACTCTCAGAACCTAAGAGGGTAGAAAGAAATTTTTCCTCCCCTATATAAGAAAAGGTATTATTTCTTCCCCTACCTTAAAATGGTCAATGGTATATCACAGAACTTGGACTTTCAGTCTTCTAAATCAGACCCTTTTGGAACTGAAACAAAACCATTTTCTCCCTGAGTGAGAACCTAGATTATAGAAAGGAAAGCATACTATGAAGATCTTATTTTGGAATGCTGAGCCAAGAACTTGGCTTTTATTTTAGGTTTTATCCTGTTTTTCTACCTGAAAGCAACATTTATAAATGAGGGGCAAAGGGTAAAAGAAAGCAACTAAAAATATCCTCTTATAGTTTTTATGGTTATTTTGAAGCAGGATACTTCCGTTGTACTTAGGATGTGCAACTGAAAGATAACTCCATGTAAGTACATTTTTAAGAATAGGTGTTTTTGGTCACACCTTCTATAATTTGAATATATAGTTTAAGGGCTTTTTATTTTTGGCTAATGAACTGGTTATGACATAACTATAATAATCATCAGTCTTTTCTATAAATAAGTTACTTTATTTCCACCCTTAGGTCTTGAGACTTGTAGACTGCAGTGATGTGAAAGGGAAAATGTGAATTGGAATTAACTTTAAAACAAATGACAAGATTATGGAAGTATCAACAGAAGTTAGAAATAGGTAGTCAGGTGGCTTTTCCTATCTGTCTTAGTCTTGGGGATTGCATCTTTTCTTGGTGGTTTAACATTTTCAGTATCTACCGTTAAATGTAGTAGGATGTCTATCCAGACATTTTGACCAGGGTCCATTTTAAGATCTGGGATAGGGAAATTGAAGATAGGTTGCATCTAAAAAGGGTTATACCAAATGCTTTGTCTATGTAGTTCACCAATATAAACTGAATACGTGGTAGAATGCTTGGCACATAAGTGCTCAGAAAATGACAATATTAACAAAAGAAGCTGACATTTATGTAATTCTTACTATGTTAAGCACTTTTTTAAAACTTTTACATATATTGATTCCTTCATTTCTCCCAACAATGTATGAGGCAGATATTATTAATACCCTCATTTTTGCAGAAGAGGCAATTGATTCTTCTATGTTAAGTGACTTCCCCAAGTTCTAATGGCTGGGGAGTGGTAGAAACAAGATACACAGTTAAGCCATCTGGCTTCAGAGTCCAACTCTAAATCACTAAGCTGCATCTGTTGTTTGTTTATTGTTTATGATATTGAATGAATGAATGAAGCCTACATACGTTGCTAAAATGAAAACATTATCAGAGAGTTAGAGAACAATTCAAAGTGATGGTTCAAAGAGATGAGGATATAATTTGGGCAAGAGAGTTGGGCAAGATATAGTAGTAAAATGAGCATTCAGGTTGGAGATCATGTTAGGAGGAAGGTAAGAGAAAGAAAGAGATATAATTCAGATCAGATATTTCTCAAAACAAAAGGAGTATTTTGCAAGTCTTTTTCTTACTCTTTTGGTATAAGCTACATGTGGCACACCTACTTCATTAAATGCTATTTTCTTGTAATAAAAAATTATTAAATGCTTTTATATTTTTATACAATTGATTGTAAGTAGCATTATGATAAATTACATAGTTACTTAACTAGTTACTAAAACTTTTGGCAAATATATTTTGAAAATTATAAGATCAGAATACAGGATTTGACCAAATTTCTGTTCTGGTTCGTTGATATGTTTATATAAGAAACCTTACAAATACAAAAATTTTAAGCCATATTGTGTTCGAATATCAAATAAAAATGTATTTATTTAAAACTGTGTTATAAGTAGCACATTTTTGCATCACTTTTACCACAAGTGACTAATTTTTTCCTAACATCTATTGGCAAATCTCAGAGTAATTCATTTGGGACATTGCGGTTTTATCAACCATCAGTAACTTTTCTAATATTCAATTATCAGCAAAAATTATCTCTGCATCCTTTCTCAGAATTAAAACATAGAGTTGTACACTTTTGTGTTTTTATTAATGATGTTTGAATTGCCATAATTTTCATATACATTCTAGTAGCTTTGACTTTTAGAAAGTTTCTCTTTAACCTGAGCTAGCAAATTCTTATTGGGATTTCATTTAAGAACACAAAATTTATTATAAATAGCATCATGTGACAAAGTAGGAAGCAAAGTTTCAAAACATATTTGCTACTCAGAGTCTTTTGAAAGGAACCCAATATAAATGTCTTAGAAGTTAAGATAATTCAGAAAATTAACATAGAACTGACCTAATTTAAATATATATCAGAAATAGTGAATGTCCTTGTTAGCCATTTGTTTTGTTAGTTTTCTTGGTTTCACCAAAAATTATAATTTTTGTGTTCTAAATTTGAGTATAAGAGCAGATATTCACATATGACTTCTGTTGCTGATACATTCTGCCTCTCCATTTTGGAAATAACAGGATTCACGGTCTGTTTAAAGATTATCAAAAAAATTCTTAAGAATAATAGGGCATTCTCAAGATAGTAATCAAATCTTTGAATTTATTTTTATTAGAATATTTTCAAGAGCACTTATGAGACTCCTAAATCTTACGTACAAATGTGACAAAATGCAGTCTGTCCTGCAGTATAATAAAATCACAGGTTTCACCCCAAATACGTATTAACACATGTTAATATTTTATAATAATTTTCAATTCAGCTTGAAGAGTATCATATATGTTTTTCATTATAAAGCTACTCAATGCTTATGATATTCACATATTATTGGATGTGAAAAATTAAAAAATCCCTCTTTTCCTCCACCCTTATTCCCATTACATAGAAATTTTCTATGCTTATACGTATATCCCTTTTGGTAAACAAATGACATCAGCTCCCCTATTAATTCATATCTAGCAAATGTGTCCTTTGCAACCAATCCTCACTGTGTATCAGAATTGTGCAAAATTGTTGCAGCAGTGCTGGGTAATAGCAAAAACTGGAAACAAGCTAAATGTCCATAGATGGTAAAATGGATAACTATATCATGCTATATAATATATTTATATAATGGAATATATATAAAGATACTTATATTTTATATAATGGAATGCTATATAGCAATAAAAATGCATGAATCGCAACTGCATCGTAAAATTTGGATGAATCTCAGCAATACCATGTTTAACAAAATAAAAGTGAAGGAATACTCACAGTACTATTTCAATAATTTAATATTGTAGAATGCTCAAAAGTAAATAATATGCTGAGTAGGGATGCAAGCTTATGTGGTATAAGACTAAAGAAAATCCAGAAAATGAAACACATAAAATTGAGGAAAGTGGTTACCTCTGAGGGACAGAGAGATGGAAATAAATTCAGGATGGGGTACATTATTTTTCTTTCTTTTATTTATTTATTTATTTATTTATTTAGAGACATAGTCTCACTTTATCGCCCTTCGTAGAGTGCCGTGGCGTCACACAGCTCACAGCAACCTCCAACTCCTGGCCTTAGGCGATTCTCTTGCCTCAGCCTCCCAAGTAGCTGGGATTACAGGCGCCTGCCACAACACCCAGCTATTTTTTTGTTTTGCAGTTCGGCCGAGGCTGGGTTTGAACCCACCACCTTCGGCATATGGGGCTGGCGCCCTACTTGCTGAGCCACAGGCGCCGCCCCATTATTTTTCTTTTAAAAAAGTTATTCTTCACTTGTTACATATCACACTTTATAAATATTCTTTTCTAACCAATATTAAATAAAATTTTAAAAATTAATTACATAAAATAGAATTTCAATCTCGTGGAAATTTAGTTTTTTATATAATCTAAAATCTTGAAAATTATTATTGTATAAAATTATATATGTTTTCTCCACTTCTGGGATACCAGCTGCATTTCCTCTAGAAATAATACTCTAGAGAATGAGTTATATATCCAACATTTATTATATAAGGATATGGCTATTTCCTTCATTAGAAATGTTCTAAATAGTTAGTCTTCATTTAACAGATCAACTTTTTCTTTGCCATCATTCTTAGGTGGTGTTTTATTTACTGATTTTTTTTTTCAGAATTAGAGTGATTATAAATTTCTCATAGGAGTCCTAAGCATGCTTTAAGTAATTTTAAGAAAATATTGAGAAAATGCCATTCCTAAATTCTGATTTTTCAAAAGTAGATGCTGTTATTGATACATTACTAGATTTTGCTGAGTAAAGCTGTTTCTACACGCAAACATCTTGACCACCTGCAACTGTTTGTCAGTGGAATTGGTTTGAGAACGCTAGTAGTAATTGTAAACTTAGGAATGTGTGACAAGCTAATAGCCAGCTGTGCATATCCTGACTTTTTCCAGGTGTTAAAATAAATATGACCATTTGGTTCTCTTATAATTCAACAAAATATTTCATGATTCATTACCTTAAAAATCCATTCATAATTTTTATTTGAGTAAATAATGTTATGTTCATTTGAAAAGGAAATATACATACCCAGAAATAGTTGTGATATCATTAATTATCACATTCAATGTATTTTCTTTATAAAATGAAAAGTATTTTAATGTAACATTTATGTAGAATTTTTAAAATATTCTTTTCACTGGAAAACACTGTTGTGCCACTTTTGCTTATAGGCATCAAAAAGAATGGAAAAAGTGAATGAAATGTGTTTTTTATTCAGAGTTTAACTTGCCTTGGCAGAATTGAGTTCCAAAGTGATCTAACATTGATTTCTATCTTTGGTACATATCATGTTTGATCTTCATCTGATAATAATTACTATTTATTGAATACCTGCTGCTTAAGTGTTAGCTCAAGAGACACAAACGCCTACATTTTGCCTTGGCTAAACTGCGCAGCCTCATAAGATTCCTGAAGGGGAATATGCAAGGGGGACAACTGCAAGGGGGAAATCTAAATCCATTTTATTATTAGATTATCGTATATGTGAAACTCCAAATACAGAGCTAGGGTTCCCAGAAAAACCGAAGTGGAGTATGTGACTCAGACAGCTCTCCTGTCTCTTCTCCAAAATAAATTTGAGAAGGACAAAAAGGTTGGAATGATCTGAAAGAAAAAAGGGCTAATAGAATTCCCTTGCCCCTGGCCCCTTCCATCTCACACTTTTATTTCTAATCTGTTAATCCAGTGATTGCTTGGATCCAAGTTTATGATAAAGCAAAAGAGTGATTCTACCTGTTGGAAGGGAAGATTTATTCTTGCTGTTCCTAGAGAAGAGGATAAATTATCATAACTGGTCAGATTTCTGACACTAATTAAGCCTTGTTAATCTGTGGCAGAGACACACTTTTAAAAGGAATGCACTGATGCAGCCAGCTTTCTTTCCCCTGAGTCAGACTGTCCATGCCATGTGGCTAGCCAGAGGGTGGTAAGATCTCTGACTCTGCCCCAGAGAGGCTGCTCCCTTAGTATTTACCTCTACTCTTTATAAAAGTCAACCTGATCTTGTATATAAAACTAGCACATTGGACCCCATGATTGCATTAATGTACACAGCTATGATTTAATTAAAAAAAAAAAAAAAGGTCAGCCAGATCTACATAATTGCCTTTCATGAAATCAATTCTAAGAGACTACAGCTCTGGGCTAGATAAAAACTCATGGCTGTTTGATTTTCCATTTCAAATAATGCCCAACTTCATACTGCGGCCTATCACTAGATTTGAGAAGTTGCTACTAGGGTCCCCGTCTTTGACCAGTATTACCTTTAACCGATACTCAGAAATGTGCAAATTCGGCCTCATTAGGTTTCGGGGCAGTTTAATGTGTAAGACAAATGGAAGAATCAAAGTAGATTCCTTCTATTCCTTTTAATCATGCCTTCAAATCAATGCCAGCATTGCAGAAAAGGGAAGGACCCACACCCATATACTTTACATATGTACATACCCCAATATAGAATCAGATTAATGACTATTTTCTGGGAAGAGGGTGGAGAGGGCCAAGAGAAGGGAGAAGCAGCTAAAGTATGCTCTCTACCCAAAGGACTAAATTTATTATGCCAGACACTACCACATACACTGGCTTCAGAGCTTAGGTGTGCACTTACATATACATATGATATGGTGTGAAACCTTTGATTTTATTAAAGTATAAGGCACACTACATTTTGTCACATTGGTATATAAGATTTGGGAGTCTTATAACTGCTCTTGAAAAAATACTAATAAAAATAAATTCAAAGATTTGGTTATTAGTAAATAATGTCCCATTATTCTTAAAATATATTTTTTTTGTAGCAGGCTGATTATGTATCTCTTAGCAACATGGTATGATTTGGCCTGTTTTAAAATTTGAAGTAAATATCATGATGCTTGTGTTCTGTGACAATTTGGGTTTTTTTTGCTCAGAATTGTGGTTGATATATATTAAAATTCACAATTATTTTATTCATTTTCATTGCTGAGTAATAGTCCATGGTATTAATATAATACCTCAATTTAAAAAATCCATTTGTGGCTCAGCGCCTGTGGCTCAACGGGCTAAGGCGCCAGCCACGTATACCTGAGCTGGCGGGTTCGAATCCAGCCCGGGCCCGCCAAACAACAATGACGGCTGCAACCAAAAAAAAAAAAAAAAAAAATGGCCAGGCATTGCGGCGGGCACCTGTAGTCCCAGCTACTCGGGAGGCGGAGGCAGGAGACTCGCTTGAGCCCAGGAATTGGAGGTTGCTGTGAGCTGTAATGACACGGCACTCTATCCAGGGTGACAGATTGAGGCTCTGTCTCAAAAAAAATAAATAAATAAAAATCCATTTGCTTGTTGATAGCCATTTAGGTTATCTGAAATGTTGCTATTTAAAACAATATCGGCTTTAATAACCAGAATCCACAGAGAACTCAAACATATTAGCAAGAAAAGAAGAAGTGATCACATCTCAGGGTGGGCAAGGGACTTGAAGAGAAACTTCTCTGAAGAAGACAGGCACACGGCCTACACATGAAAAAATGCTCTTCATCCTTAATCATCAGAGAAATGCAAATCAAAACTACTTTGAGATATCATCTAACTAATTCCAGTAAGATTAACCCATATCCCAAAATCCCAAAATCAGAGATATTGGTGTGGATGTGGGAAAATGGAACACTTCTACACTGCTGGTGGGAAAGCAAACTAATGCATTCCTTTTGGAAAGATGTTTGGAGATCACTTAGGGATCTAAAAGCAGACCTACCATTTGATCCTACAATTCCTCTACTAGGTATATATCCAGAAGACCAAAAATCACATTATAACAAAGATATTTGTACCAGAATGTTTATTGCAGCCCAATTCATAATTGCTAAGT
>CAUYRH010139829.1:0-57371 GCA_963574655.1 Perodicticus potto
ATGTTAGTCATGTTGCTCCATAAGTTTACTAGTTCCAATTTTATCATTAAATGATCTCACATTTAATGCCAGGACCTGTACTACATAGTTCTCTAATGACACAATAAACAGAATTCGAGGCTCGGTGCCTGTGGCTCAAGCAGCTAAGGGGCCAGCCACATACACCTGGGCTGGCGGTTCGACTCCAGCCCGGGCCCACCAAACAACAATAATGGCTGCAACCAAAAAATAGTTGGGCATTGTGGCGGGTGCCTGTAGTCCCAGCTACTTGGGAGGCGGAAGCAGGAGAATTCCTTGAGCCTAGGAGTTTGAGGTTGCTGTGAGCTGTGATGCCATGGCACTCTACCCAGTGCAACAACTTGGGACTCTGTCTCAAAAAAAAAAAAACAAAAACTGAATTTGAGCTTCCAGAATCAGTATGTTTGATGTAAACTCAACATAGGGACTTTTAAAAACACAGAATTACTAAAATATGGAAAAATTATACGGTTAAGAAATCAAGGTATATAAACCAGGCCATTTTTCTTGCAGGCTCTATCATGTCATGGGGGGGTTATTAATTTGGATTATTTAGGCTATTGTTCAATAATCCAGGAATGCAAACAGCTTAAGTTTTATATCTCTCTCCCTCAAAGGCTGATACCATTGGCCTGCTTTGCTCACCATTTTTCTTTGTTACATTTGTCTTGCTTAAATTTTCATTGGTTAGTGAGACATCTAGATAGTTCCTTATTAAATTCAATTTATAAGTATCAATTAAATATTGACTGAAATCTATTCATTTCTAGCTATTTCATGAACAAAAAAATTAATGCCCAGAGACATTAAGAGGTATTTTTGCCCTCGGTGAATAATAGCTTTATAAATGCCTTGAAAAAAGAACTACCCCTGGAATTATACTCTGCTGTTTTTCCTTCACTTAGGCATGCTTATTGTGTCTTTATTTTATTCTGACACACAGCATTTCACAGCAATTGCTTGCCTCTTTTGTTCTAGATTATTAGCATTAGGACAAATCTGTCCTTGTGTACTTTTGATGCTCCTTTTATTTCACTGCCATTAACCACTTGGTTGAGGTTTTTATTTCCTGCTATTTTTCCTCCCTGCGGAGTACAGATGAGGTTAAGAAGATTATTCAGCAGCTATGTCCAATCACCTGCTCTCTTAATCCTTGGTTTTCACGCTCGTCAGAACACTGCCATGGATAGCTTAGGTTCTGTCCTTGCCAACATGGTCAATCCTGCACTTCTCTAAGACTTGGCATCCAGGTACTTTGACGGTAGCTGTAATTATGATTATCCTTATAATCATATAAACCTTATGAAAAGGTTTCATTTTCCTATCAAGGATCTGGGTGGATTTTGTCTTATCTCTAATCTTTCATTTCAAAGATGGATGAAAAGGTACAATAACCACAACCACTTCTCTAAGACACATTCGGTCCCTGACCTTTCAGACAAGTGCCCGTCTCATTTCAAAAGAGATCTGAATAGGAAGGGCAGATGCTCTAACTCTTCCCCTGCCCCAACAGGCTCACCAGAGATATATAGGGTGGCCATAAAGTTTGTGTGCAATTTAAAGTAGTGTGTGAAATTGCACGCGATGTATTAACATCGTCCTGTTGTACGGTGTTTCATCCATTACAGATCAAGTGGACTACCATTCCCCTTCGATTTCACTGCATCGAACCCCAGGTTTAAGCTTCTCAAATTTCTCTTGCTTCTTTCTTGTTGTTTGTTTCAATGTTCTCATTTTCTCATATTGGGCCAGCAGCGCTCCTGAGTTCCTATTCCACTTTGCATTTCTAATGTCTCCACTGGGTAATATTATCCAAGTCTATATATTTGCAAGATCAGAACTATGCTAATGTTCTGCTGATCGTCCATCATTCCCTCCAGCTCGGATTTTTAAATAAGTTTTCTGTGCAACGTTCAGATGAATATATCACTTTTATTTCTTCCTTAAAATTTACATGGATAAAATACGAAATGACAGGGATTCACTAGCCACCTGGGTAACATGTGTTAGTACATCTTTGACTGATACTTGAATCAAGGAGTCTGCGGTTTTGTGACCACTTTTAAAGAGGAAACTCTAAAGGGAATTACACTATGTTCAGGGTGATCTATGAACTTCACATTCCTTCATTTCACATGCAATTAGAAGGGTTATTCTGTACTAAATGTTCTGAAGACTTTGTTTTGCAATTCTGACAAGCTACCATATGTCTTAATTTAAACATGACAAGGTAAAAATGCATCCTATTTCTCTTTCTGTAGGTGGAAAGCACTAATGCAAGCTCACTCTGGAAGGCCATTTGAAAAAACATATTTTACAGTATTCAAGTGCTTATGTTAATATTACCTCTCGAGACTCTTAAAGTGCTAAACCTAATTTCATTCATTCCTGGGTTTGATAAGACATAATGGTTCTTTGCACACAGTTACCTAAAAAATATCACAGACCAAGTGAGGTACAACATATTTTTTTGCAGTAATGTAGATTAAAAAGAACTCCACTAGATACAATCAAAGGATTAAATATTAAAGCATTGGGGATGGAATTGTATCTTTCCTAAAAACTTGTCAGATCTAAACTTGCTTAGCTTAGGGAAGAGAATCCATTTATCTAAGGCATCGAGTTTCGACTTCTTATTTTATAGATGGGGAAACAATGAAAGCTTAATGATTTGTCTAACATGACACAATTGATTAATATCAAAGTGGAAGGAGGGCAAGAGATGTGATATTCACTGTTTTTCTTCCCATTAGTTCACATAAAAAGATGAGTCATACACGTAAAAAAGCTTTGTGGATAATGTAACTTGAACATTTTTTTTTTCAGGTCAGAAAGCCAGTATTGGAAACTTCTAATTTTGAAAAGATGGAAAACTCAGCTAATATAGATCGATGCTCACCTACAAGCCTAGAAACATAATGAATAAAATATAACCAAACCAAATTTTTAAAATACCATCATCCTTAAGCAAAATAAAGGGAATGTTGAAGGTGTCTTGAAAGAACAGAGGCATAAAGGCTTAGCAATAAGTTTCAGCTAACGTGGTGATGGTTCAGGGATAAGCTGGTACTTGCTATAGGAAGGAGAAGTGATGAGCCAGGGTAGTTAAGTCTAAAGAGACACGGCAAAAGGAGCTAAATCTAAAATTCCTAAACAAAACACACATCCCCTAAATCCACAATGGGAAACTGGAAAAACTATGCAGAATGGCTTCAACATGTGTAGATTTTAGTGTCTCTGGACTCAATCAAATTGAAACCCCAAGACTTGGGCTAAGCTTATGATCTAAATTATACTACTTATAAAATGGAAGACATTAACAGAAAGACTGATTTGGGACCCTTGACATCTTAAAGTTTTGCTAAAAGCAAAAGCAAAACCACTCTTGGGGAATGCTTTCATAACACAAGGTCCATAGCATTCCTAAAGAAAAGAAATATTTATCTAAGCTGAGCTCACAATATAAAACTATAAACTTTATGTGGAAAAAAAACATAACAAAATAGTTGGCCGGCACAGTAAACATCCCATGTGAATACTAAAAATAAAAGAATAATGTCAATAAGTAGAAATTAAGAGTATATAAAATAATTAGATGTCTCCTATATGGAGACTTCTATGACCATGTGGCTTCTTTTGCCAGGAAATGTGACATGTGTAAAGAAGCTTTCAGCTCAAGTTCATGATACCACAAGTTCTCTTTATTTTGCCTAAGTAATAGTAGAAGCTTTCCCAGATGAGTAAATACAATGAGTAGAGCTTCCCTGTAACTCTCATTGGGCCTTATAGCATCAGAGGGAAATAAACTTTTATTATTGTTTTAACGTAAGAGATTTGGAGTTGTTTGCTATCATAGTATGAACTAGCTACCCCAATTGATATAAAAACTAAACAGCAGAATAGACAACAATTATGAACGAGTTTAAAAATTGGAGGAGGAATTGGGAGGAATTTTCCCAGAATGAAACATGAAGATGTAAAGAAAAAAATAGAAAATGGCTGATAGGAGTTTTGGATAGGAGAACTATATGGTCCAAAATATGTTTAATGAGTTATGAAGGAAAAGGACAACAGAGATAAATTTTAAGAGGGTCAATAACCACATAAATAATAAATGAGAATTTCACAAAACTGAAAAAAAAAAGTCCTGAGGTTGAAAAACAGAGTATCACATGAGAAGAACTAAACATAACTAAACACCTGGATACGTCATAATAGAATTGCAGAAGTCCAAACATTAAAAGAAAGATCTAGAATAAAACAGAAAATAGGGCAGACAACATATATAATTGGACTAAAAGCAGACTCCAGTATCTGTAGTAATAAAGGGTAGGAAACAATGGAATAACATCCGCAAAGTACCGAGGGGAAATATGCCATCAACTAGGAACCCCAAATCCAACCTAACATTATTCAAAAATACTGTAATGGCCAAAGAATGATATTTAATGATAAGCAAATATTGGAGAATTTGCCATTAAGAGAACCGCTGAAAGATTAATAGGTATCTTGAGCAAAAAGAACTTACAGTCAAAGGAAGTGAGATTATTCCGAAATTCATGATGAAAATCAAATTGGCCAATCATAGGAAAATTTAAGTTAAGCCTTGATAATGTTAAATATAACATTTAATAATCATTAGTTGGCAAAAAGAAATAAAGTTGAACTAATATACTATGTGTAGAAAAATAACATGGAACCTTGGGTGGCCCAATCTGAGTTAGAGAATTTTATGTTTTATTTGGGAACATTGTTAAATTTGGCTTTGCCTGTTTAAAACTTAAGGAAGCACACTGAAAATGAAGACAGAATGAAAAATATAAAATAATAAGAAGGAATGGTGGGATAAAGAAAATCAGTTGGCTGGGCACGATGGCTCACACCTGTAATTCTAGCATTCTGGGAGGCCATGGCAGGTGGATTGCCTGAGCTCAGAAGTTCAAGACCAGCCTGAGCCAGAGTGAGACCTTGTCTGTAAAAATAGCTGGGCATTTTGGAGGGCTCCTGTAGTCCCAGCTACTTGGGAGGCTGAGACAAGAGAATCACTTGAGCCCAAGAGTTTGAAGTTGCTATGAGCTATGATGCCATGGTACCCTACCAAGGGCAACAAAGTCAGATGCTGTCTCAAAAAAAAAAAAAAATCATTTATTTAGTAGAAGGTGGAGAAGTATGCAGAAACAAAATTCCCAATATAAAATAATGGAAATAATGTTAAAAAATATTTCAGTTTACTACTGTCCCAGCCACTTGGGAGGCTGAGGCAAGAGAATCACCTAAACCCAGGAGTTGGAGGTTGCTGTGAGCTGTGTGATGCCACGGCACTCTACTGAGGGTGATAAAGTGAGACTCTGTCTCTACAAAAAAAAAAAAAGATTTCAGTATTTAAAATAATTGCAAATTGATAAAAGAGGGGGAAAAAAATCACACTGAAAATGTAGATATATGCCACTAAAAGAAGACATACCTGAATTGAAACATAAGGACGGAGAACAAAGTAGACAATCTCAGGAAAAATTCATTTAAATAAAGTAGGTATGGTAATATACTATCATAAGAAATAAGTACTATGTTAAAAGCATTGTTGAGAATAAAAAGGGAACCGCGGCATAATGATCAAATGATCAACCCAGATCATTAATAGAAATCGGATGTCCTGGAGTCACATAGCAAATTAGTTGTGAAGCTTCCTGATCATTGCATTCTCCTCCTTTTCTTTACAGCACTTAACACAATTTGTATTTTCTTTACTTATTATCTGTTACCCTATTACATATCAAACTCAAAATTCCAGGGAACAGGCATGCATGTTTATTTGCCATCATATCACCGGTCTTAATACAGATTCTGGCATAGAGTTAGCTCCCGAAAAATGCCTGTGGGAAGAACAAATGACCCAATATCTTCTGACATTCTGGCTGTTCAACATGGCATAATCATTTCCATTACCCATAAGGAAAAGCAGAAAGCAGCAATTGGAACAAATGGAGCAATTCATATAGAAATTTTTTTTCACAACTAGGATTAGAAATTTCTGTTTAATATTATAATTTATAACACACTTCACAGACTAACATAATTATCCTTTATATTTCCACCCTATGATTTTCATTTCCATTTCCAAAGACAAAGACAAAGGGAAAAAGAAAAAAAGGGATCTCTCCAATGCTACCAAAAGGAATAGAAAACGTAAATAATAAAAGTTCTGGACAGCTGAGTCACATTTTGAGGCAGCAACTTATTTTCGGCTGCGTAAGTTGTACTCAGCAGCATATGCACAGAAACATTTTATTATAAGGCCACAGGGATGTGTTCTCTTATTTCTAACATCTCACTTGTGGTATGTTAATGCTCCTCTCTGAGCACAGGTAATGTTACCTCTGCTAGGGAAGGTTCTGTCAACTGCCAAGAGAAACACAGAAGGAATAAAAATCATGTTTCTCTGTTAAATATTTCTCTGCTATATCAAAGATCCCTAAGGGGCTGATTAAATTTGTTAAGTGCTAACAGGAATTCTAGCCACTCTTTTCTTTCTAGCTAAGATGCCAGGAATAGTAGATCTGCCAAAAAAATATAATGATATAGCTTAATATTTACAACTAAATAACACGAATTTTAAAAGCATCAATTACAGGGGAGCTGTTTCCTAACTGGCATCATGGTAAGTAGTTGGCATTTATTTTTCCCAATCTAACAAAATGGCTATTAGTACCCTGTTTTACAGTTCAAGGAACTTGAGGCTTAGAGACATAAATGGCAAAAGATTTTAAATACAAATCCATCCCTGTTTGATCCCATCACTCATAACCTCTGCATAAACGGTGAATCTTAACAATTAAACATCTGACATGGTCTTTGGCCTTGGAACACCGGTCAGTCTGGGCTTTCTGGAAGACTGTGTGCATTGATTTGAATGACAGTATGCTCATTATGTTACATCTGGTTGCCATAGCTGAGGATGAAATTTTACCTTCCTAAAATATGTATTTCCATATCTAATACTTTCTTGAGGTATAATTCACATACCGTAAAATTAACCATTCATCGTTCAATCTGTTGGCTTTTAGAATATGCACAAGGTTGTGCAACCATCAGTACCAAATAATTCCAAAACATTGTCATCAGCACAACAAAGAAACCCTGTGACCATCAGCAGTAAGTCACTCCCCATTTTCCTCTTTCCTTAATTCCTGAAAACCATGAATCTATTTTCTGTCCCTATGGCTTTGCCTCTCTGGACATTCATATACACATTATGCAATCATCTATCAATATTATGTGAACTTTTGTGCCTGGTTTCTTTTACTTATATTATTTTCAAGGTTCACCCATGTTGAAGTACATATCAGCACTTCTTTTTCCTAATCTATTTTAATTGTTCAGGTAGTCTAACAGAAGATGAAAATTATACCAGTCAAGAAGAGAATGTAATTCTTTCTTCCATTTTCCTATGTGTGTAGGTTAAACAAACTTAGTGGTCTTAATGGGGCAACCTAACATGATGGAAGTCCATGAAGAATATTATAGTCTCTAATTTACAGATAGGAAAACAAAAAAGAGGCTCAAAGAGGTTAGGCTATCTGCCAAGGTATTAGAGCAACAATTCAAGCTCAAGGCTTGGAATACAAAGCCAGAATTATTTTCTCTTATTTGACGGATCTATAGCAGCAACAACTTAAATGGGTCATCCCACCATTGAACCTAGGATCTTTGTTTACCAGAGACAGAAACTTAGAAGCTGAGCTAAGCACACACGTGCTATCAATCCATAAATCTTTGTGTAACTTCGGATGTTAAACTCGAGTGCCTGCTGGGGCCACACACAGCAAAGGCGTGGTGTGATGAAGTAGAGAAGTTAAAAATCGTCATTTTATGTGAAATCTCTTAATTTTTGTGTTTGTACTTAATTCAACTTTGCTCTTCTATTTGAGATTAAAATTTTTAAAAGAACCAATGTGTAAAGCAAAATAACTATTTCTTGACTATTCTATCCCATAGGCTACTACGTTTACAATCTGTGGTCGGGGACGGAAGGCCAGAGCACCAGATGGTACCAGAGTCCTCCTCAAGTTGAGTCAAAGAAGGATCAGAGAAGTTTGAGGGAACCTGACCTCCTGCCTTCTGGAGGTGCAACACCTTTAACACAGAGAAATTAGAATAAGGAAAGTGTCATTAATCTTTCATTCTTTCCATGAGTAATCATCGAGGACACCCCTTGTGCACGTTTTGCTAGGTTGTTGCACTGTTGGGTTCTTGGAATTCCAGGATGAATGAGAAGATGTGATCCCTGGCTTCGAAAGTCTACATGGGGAGGGGGGCAGCCTAATATGCCACAGGTGGTGTGTTCAAACCCAGCCCCTGCCAAAAACTGCAAAAAAAAAAAAAAAGTCTACAGTGGGAGGAGAGTAAGATACTGAAGCCAGCACTTGCTTTCCATTGTTATTATCGAGTTATTTATTAAAACACTGTTTTTTTGGCACAGGAGAAAAGTCTTACCCAGGTAAGAGAAACCAAAGAAATCTTCCTAGAACAAGTGAGTTTTCAACTCATTAAAAAAAAAAAAAATCACACAAAAAATAAAGGAGAGGGCAGAGGAAAGAGGAAAAATTATACCAAGAAAGGACAGCATGAGTAAAAGCTAGGGGAATAAGGCACGTTTGAACAATTTAAAAATTTTCAGGTTGGTAGAATTTATTTTGGAAGTGCAGAGTAGAGTAGGGAAAATAAATGGAGGTAGAAAGGTAAGAAATGGCCAAATAAGGCAGAACCTTCTAAAGCTGAATTGAAAAGCTGGGAATTGATCCAAGGAAAATAGGGACCAATAAAAAATATATTGATGATTGTGATAATCTGATTAAATTTAGGAAGTGATTTATGAAGATTGCTCCTACGTTACTAGGTGGGAGAGATTATAGGTACACAGCATTGAGGAGGTAACACAGAAAATAAGTGAATGGTAAATTGAGAACAATCAGAATAAATTGGAATAACACTACTGCCAGGAGAACCCTGGGTCCTGCTGGAGGATCTTGGACTATGATCTGTGCCCAGATTTATGAACCCAACCCGACAAGACCACAGTGTCTGCTCTACATCCTGAGACCCAAGCAGCTGACCACAGAGCTCACAGTAAATATTAAATTGTCATCATTCAAGTGATTTTTGAAGCGATTTGTTACAGAGAGATTGGTTTTAAAAAACAACCCTTACTCAATCTTGGCTTACAAAAAAATATCTGAAGAATCGAGTGAAATCAATTTTTCCTAAATACTTAAAATTGAAGGTGTTAAAAAAAAATCTCTGAGAGTAAGCACCATGCACTAGTACTTACCAAATGTTATTAATCCCTGTAGTGAACAACTGAATGTTTAATTTTGTAAATGGAAAAGTTGGTCATGAAGAGATGATTATTGCATCTTTAAAATAAGGCAGCATTTTGTGTATACCAGTGGAATGAGACCTTCTTCCCCACTTCACATTGGTATTATTTCCCTTAAATACCTATTAAATGACACTGAACTTTAATGTCACTCAACATCACTTTTAACGAGTAGATGTTGTTATGGGTAAATTACATCCCCCCAAGAGGATATACTGAAATCCAGAATGTAGGAATGTGACCTTATTTGGAAAGAGGGTCTTTATAGACGAAATCGAGTTGGTGTTTTTATGAGACTGGTGACTTTAGTAGAAGAGGCAAATTTGGAAACACACAGGGAAGAGGCTATATGAAGATGGAGGCTAAGATCTGAGTGGTTCATCTGTAAGCCAAGGAACACCAGGAATTGCCAGGGACCACCTGGAAGTAGCAGCAAGGAAGAAGCCCTCCCTTAGAGCTTTCAAAGAGAGCACGTCCTAACCGACACTTTGACTTTGAACTTCTAGACTCCAGAACTGTGAGAGAATAAATTTCTGTTATTTTAAGCCACCTGAACTTTAGTGCTTTATTAGTCACCCTCAGGAAACTAAAACAGATACCAATTTTACTTTTTATTTCTGTATCTTTTTATAAAGGAAAAGATTGTATGCTTATATACAGTGAATTACATTGTTGCTTTCAAAAGTCTTCCAGGTGAAGACCTGAATATTTGTAGGCCTCAGTTAACTTAGTATTTGTGTGGGGTTGACTATTAAAACACCCAGTCTCATTAAAACATTTGGCAAAAGTGCAACAACATTTAATTCATTTCCGATACCCTTTCTACAATACCAAACTCTAAAATTTTTGATTTATCAAATTAATCTGAGCTTCACATATCTTCCCCAGAGAGAAATGGAAATAGTGTCTATGTCCTAGTTCTAGGATTTACTTTATGTGGGTCACTACAGAAGTTTTGAGACAGACTGGTTATGGTCCATTATTTCACTTCCAAGAAACACAGTACATAGCATCCTTTCTTATTCACCCCTGCAAGTTTCAGCTTGCTTGGCTTATCAGTGTTGCTGGGAGGGCTTTATTTACTTCCTTCCATGAGGATTTACATTTCTTGATTTTTGTGTATCTCAAAACTTTTACGGTACTACCTTCATTAATTTTAACATTCATAAAAACATCAGAAATGATCTCATAGCATCACTGTGTAAGAAAAAGTTCTCAATATTTCCATAAATACCAAGAATGCTAATCAAAGGTGAAGTACATGTAAAGAAAATCTTCCCTCCTGGGAAGCTTACCTTTCAGGGCAGCTCTTGGAACCACATATTATGAAGTTTCTATATGTTAATGAGTCCTAGAATAAAAATCAAAAATACAAAATAAATACATTTATAAAGTATAGATAGGCTTATGGTCAGTATGCATTCGATGCTTAACTATGATCTTTCCATTCTAAAATCGAATTAGGACACAAAAATTAAATATAGTTGGTGTGGTTTGTAGGCTTGATAGGGTACCAGAACACCAGGTTCCATTCTGTCCTCTTCCTCTCATTAGGTGAGCAACTTTTGACACGTTCATTCACCATTCTTTCCTTCCTTTGTTTTTTTTTTGGGGGGGGGCGGTGTTTGTTTGTTTGTTTATTTTGCAGTTTTTGGCCGGGGCTGGATTTGAACCCACCACCTCCGGGTATATAGGGCCGATGCCCTACTCCTTTAAGCCACATGCACCGCCTTCTTTCCTTCCTTTGTTAATACAGAAGCTCCAGAAGCCTATGTATTCTGTGGTATTCAGATTCAATAAAGTGATAGTTTTCTAGGAAGGTACATTTAAAGGGTTTTAAAATAATAACAATTGAGCCCTGAACGATGAGGCATGTGGTAGTTTTTGTTAGGTATATGAATACATAAAATGATGTTAGCAATCACAAAAATAGTAAAAAAATAAATATAGCATTTTATCTTCCCCGTGAAATAATTTTTACTTCCTAAAGGAAATAAGTATTAATTTTACTAAGAATGAATATACACATTTTTTGTTTTTTTGAGACAGAGTCTCACTCTGTGGGCCTAGTTAGAGCACAACGCAGTCCTCACAGCAACCTCAGACTCTTGAGCTCAAGAGACCCTCTTGCCTCAGCCTCCCAAGTAGCTGGGACTATAGGCGTCTACCACAATGCCCAGATAGATTTTTCTATTTTTTAGTAGAGACAGGTCTTCCTCTTGCTCAGGCTATTCTTGACTCCTGAGCTCAAAATATCCACCTGCCTTGGCCTCCTACAGTGCTAAGATTACAGACACGAGCCAGACATTTATATCTATCTTCATCGTATGTCTGGGTGTGTATTCTCTAACCAAGCTTCTACTGTAAACAACTTTACTTCTGAGTAAAATAGCTATCTTATAATTTTTTAATTGAAAATAATATTTTATGTATATATAGCATAGTCACTCCAAAAGATCTTTAATTATACAAGTCTACTCTGATGTATATTTAAATGTAACACAATTTATTGGAATAAAAATGTTATATTTTCTCTTTTTTGTGTAAGACAGACTCTCAGTCTGTTGATGCAGCTAGAGACCGTGTCATCATAGCTTACAGTAACCTCAAATTCTTGGGCTCAAATGATCCTCTTGCCTCAGCCTCCCAAGTTAGCTGGAACTAGAAGCACCTGCCACAACATCTGGCTAATTTTTCTATTTTTAGTAGAGACTGGGCCTCACCCCCTGCTCAGGCTGGTCTAGAACTCCTGTGATCAGGCAATCCACCCACCTCAGCCTACCAGACTACTAGGATTACAGGCATGAGCCCCAATACCTGGCCTAAAAATGTTATGTTTTCTTGGTTAGACATAAATATAGCATTGCTTCTTAAAAGTATGCTCTTTCCTACTGAATTGAAAAATAATTCACCACTATGTTAAATATATCTATCTTTACTTTCAGAATAGTATCAATGTCCAGTAAGGGCCATAGAAGTATTCTTCATACACTTAATAAATTCAAGAAATACAACTTTGCCCTATCTTTTTTTTGTGTGTGTGTAGAGACAGAGTCTCATTTTATCGCCCTTGGTAGAGTGCCGTGGCATCACACAGCTCACAGCCACCACCAACTCCCAGGCTTAGGCGATTCTCTTGCCTCAGCCTCCTGAGTAGCTGGGACTACAGGCGCCTGCCACAACGCCCAGCTATTGCCCTATCGTTTCTTATATAGTCCAAAACCATAAAGTTTCATAAATGATTATGACAAATGTTAACAAGAGTTTCCTATGGAATAGGAAAGGTTTGTTGTTTTTTTTGAGACAGAGTTTTACTATATCACCCTCGGTAAAGCTGTGGCATCACAGCTCACAGCAACCTCAAATTCTTGGACATAAGCAATTCTCTTGCCTCAGCCTCCGAAGTAGCTGGGACTGCAAGAGCTGGCCATAACACCCAGTTATTTTTTGGTTGCAGTTGTCATTGTTCTTTGGCAAGCTGGGGCTGGGTTTGAATCCTCCAGCTCCAGTGTATGTGGCTGACGCGCTAGCCGCTGAGCTACAGGTGCCAAGCCAGGAATAGGAAAGTGTTCTATTCAAACTCTAAATCACAAATTAATCACCCTCTGTTTTGTTTTAATATGTTCATTTATCAGCTGGATGTACATCTGTTGGCTACAAAAGTTCGTTATGTACCTAAAAGCCTGACTTTAGACAAAAAATTATAGCTATATAGGAGGAATAAGTTCTAGCCTCCATGGTACTGTAGGCTAACTAGACACAGCTTCATGTATTCCATAGTTTCAGATCGCTATAAAGAGGATGTTGAACATTCCCAACACAAAGAAATGATCAGTGGCGGAGATGACAGATGTGCTAACTATCTTGATGTGGCTTCTACACATTGTATCAAACATCACTATGTACATCCCGTATTTGTTGATTAAAAACTGAAATTTGAATAAATGAATAGATAGCCTGACTTTACCTTTTTTACATTTAGCAACTTATATGAAGCTAGAGTTCTTCTCACAGCTATTGGTACCACTTGCGCTTCCAGCTTACCTATCAATAACAGTGACAATTAAAATGATAATACTAATGACATTGATCGAAGCTTTGTACTTTTTGATTATTACTGGACACTTGTCATATGTATTAAGTTGAATCACACAGTAGGTAGAGAGGAGCTACAGGAGAGGAAAGTTCTTTAAGAAGGAAATACTCATTCAGAAGTCTTCTTGGGGTCAGTCCCAGATATTCCTCCTCACATTTCTTGCCCTTCCATATATTAAATTTTTTCCCCACTCACAGAATGAAGGCAGCAGTTACATTATCCTATCCAGTGGAATATAATTTTTCTAGTTGAAAAATACTTGAAATGAAACTCAAGTTATAAATTTATTCACCAAAAGAATAAGCATGTTCCTATTGTTTCAAAGCACAAGTAATGGGACGAGTTCCTGGGATGGGATATTAGTTGAATTATTTATTAGCCATGCGGTCTTGAGGAATCCTTAAATTAATATAAGCCTCCATTTCACCACTGAATTAGGGGCAATAACAATGTTCAGCCTCATAAAATTCTGTCCATTCTCAAGTTGATAATTAAATTGCATAATGCAGGGTATTCAGTCTAACTACTAGATAGACTAGTATCCAGTACTAGTCGTAGTAACATTAACAAAAGATTCTCAGACATTATGGACAGTTTCACAAATGGTGACTACCCATACAGAACACAAAGGCCAGCACCTACACAAAACACATACATCCACATGCTTGCTCAGTATAGAAAACATTACTAAATTCACCCCTGTGATTTTTGTAATTGTATCTGGAGGGAACCTTAGCAAATGAACATATCATGAACAAATTTATCTTGTCAGTTTGCTACTAATGGAGCAAAGAACAATGCCAAAGAAAATGAAAAGCAGGATAAAAAGGTGAAGAAGAGGAGGAGAAATATTTGGGACTGACCCTGAGAAGAGCACCAAATCAATGTCTCCTTCTTAAAGAACTTGTCCTTCCAGTACCTGGAAAGACCTGTCTTACGGAATACATGATTCAACCCGATGGCTATAGTTACTGAACCGGCAATTCACATGTGACCCACATTAGGCCAACAAGATTCTCTCTCTTAGAGATTTTGAATTGTCTAATACTGAGAAGTCTGGGGCGTGTAAAATTGGAATTACTGTCAAAAAAAGCTGGTCTTTGGAGAGAACCAGGGAATTAGATATTCAGAGAGAACATGTACCCTAACTCCTGATCCCCATGAGAAATGAGGGATAGAAAGGAGAGCAAAAGGAATGAGAAGTAGCCACAGTTCCTGACTTTCAAAGTCAAGTGTCCAGGTGTTCAGGTTCTACCTCGCCTTCTGTTCTTATACAGCTGCTATTTTGCCTGCCATCTGGTTTCAACAACCCTTCCTTCTTAACGTCAGCGAGTTTAGGCCTCTGTACATCACAACTAAACTGTTATTGGTTAGGAAAGCATAAGTCCACTGAAGGTAAGTTTTCTGTGGTTAATACAAATTTTTAGCTTTGTGCCTAAAGAAACAGAGGACCATACATGAATTAAGAAGAACAAATCAGAAACTGCCCTGCCATGCTAGCAACCTATTTATTTACTGGAAATATCCACATACAAATTTTCCAGGTTCAGTAACATGAATTATAGGCAAACTGTTTCCTTACTATCATAGACCAATATCTATTACACCGGCATTAAAAATAGATATTTACTAAACAAACAGAACAAAGTATCTGACCTTATAGGGCCTTCTGTCAAAGTGAAACTACTACTTCTTTACCTAAAATTAACAAACAAACAAAAATCATCAAAATATACATAAAACAGTATTAGAATATTATTTTTAAAATAATCCTTTTAACAAAACTACAGCATTCCAGGACCATAATGTATCCTGTATTCCTGATGGAATCAGCAAATGGTTTTAGCATGAGAATAGTCACAACGTGTTTACTGCTCACTTTAGTATCATGCACACATTTCCACACACATAGGGAAAGTATATACCTGTATTGTCTCATTCTTCAGTTTGAAGTTGTAGAGATTATTACGACCTTGTCTAAAACAGGTGCTACTTAAACATCTGCTGAACGAATGAGTGGAACCAACTCACAGTTAAAGTAAGAGATATGTTTTAAAAATATGTTCCCTGTCCACTGCTCTTACAAGGAAATTTTTTGAATGATGCCTACTTTGATGTTGAAAAGTTCTTGATTTTTTATGTTGAAAAGTTCCTGATTTCCTAAGTAGGATTTATTTATTCATGCCTTATTGGAAAAGAAGTTGAATATCCATATTCTTATTGAGGGAAAAGGTCATTTAATAAAAACTTCCCATTTCAGACATGCCAACACAAACAGAGATAAATCAAGTAGTTAAACACCCAATTCTATTCTTTGAAAGGGGTAGATACATAATAGTTTTTCTTGGCCACTATTTTGTTGCTTTACATAGGGAAAGAAACTGAGAATTATACTTGATTAACTATTACACTCTCCTAAAAGGAGAACACAGAAAAGACCTTTCATTTTATTTCTCAGTTCCTTATGCATAAGTGAGCCTAATGATTCTATTACCATGTTATTGAGATAATCCATGTAAAGAACAGTGTCAGTTCATGATATGCACAAAATAGATACTAGCTATCATTACAATCATTATTTTTAACATCATTGAAAATCTATTAAATTTTCCATGCTAACATCCACAACTTCTGTCAACTATCAGAATGGTTTCAAGTTACAGCTAACTTTTAGTTACAGTATTATAAACTCAAGAAAACCACATGTGAGAACAGACAGGAAATTAATGCATGCACAAAGGAATAAATGGATGCAACTCCTTCTCAGAAAGATCGGGTCCATGAGTTTTGAACAAATCAGCTGTTGTCAGAAATGCACAAATGCACTAGTTTTGTTACAACAAAGGAACGAGAAATCTGTGACTGCTCAGCTTCTCAGCTGAAAGAAAGTATGAAGCAGCAACAGCTGGCAAGGAGGATGATTTTACTCCAGGGAACAAAAAGTCCTGATCTAGACCCTTTCCAAATACCTCAGAACCAAAAGATGTGTTGGTTATTTATTCCAAACAAAAACAACCTTTCCCAGGTGACAGGTAAGAGCATGAAGGTAATACTAATGAATATGTTCACAAACCAGACAAGGCAACTGTGAAGTTTTACTTCTCACTGACAGAGCATGCAAGATTGGGGGTTGGGGGGGAGAATGGTCTCTTCACTTTGTTTTGTTTAGTGGGGTCAGAAATGTATTTACCTAACAATAAATGTACGTATGATAACCATCAGTTACAAGTTTCTTGTAACTGTGCTTCAGCAATCTACACATTATACCTTCAAATAATCAGAGGATGAAATACGCATTCTGAAGTCAGATTGAATCTAAGCTTTTACCTGTTGCATGAACTCAACCAAGTTAAGTAACCCCGTACAGTCTCAGTCTCCTCAGCTGTCAAAGAGAATCAATACTAACTACCTTCAAAGGTTCTTATAAAGAAAAAATGATATGTAATGTATAACAGCAATCTGGTCTATAACAGGTGTTCAATAGTGACACCTGCTATTAATATTATTTGAAAATGAAAGGATAGCATGAAGCAAAAGAAGAGAGTCAACATTTAATAACTATCCTATTCTAAAAGGCTGTTGTGTTTAATGGGCTTTTCCTTATATATCTCCTATTTTGCCTAAGTTATTGATGGCATTTCCCATCACTGAATCAGCAGGTATTTCTCATGGGTGTTTACTTCCTTCATAGGTAGTTAAAACTCAACCTGAATTTTCTGTGGGAGGTAAAGGTCATGTAGATATTAAATTATCCGTGTTTATTTTCAGAATTTCCATTAGCTTTGCTTGACATAATTTAGCATTAACATCAGGGTTATTAAAGTAATACTAAGCAAGAGATTACATTTAAATGCATTTTTTCAATGGGAACAGGGATGCATTTCTAATTGTGCTGTCTTGCTACAAGAAAACGAATGGTCACTAGATTCTTTTATCATTTCACAAGGAATAATAACAACTAAGGCGATCATTAATGGGTTCTCCCACACACACACGCAAAGTAAACAACAATATAGCATGATACATAACAGAGTTATTAAGAGATAATCACATCCTTGGGACTTTCGTTGGTCACAAAAAGTACCACCACTAGAATATATGATTATCTCTTGATAACAAGGATCCCTACAGCTTTCACAAAGTGAGAAAAAAGTCATTACCATAGGGAAAATGTGTATTTATTTTACTGAACCATAAAACTGACAATTTAAGCTAATGAACACTGGCTCTCTGCGAGTTGATGTTATTACACAGTGGAGGAGGTTTCGTATCAAGGTGACACAGGCACCATCACCTTGAAGAGGCTGCCTCGAAGAACCATTTTCTCGAAGACTAATTTCTGGAGTCTTGACTACAAGATAAACAGAGCTGGGAGATGCTTAAGAGCCTAGGGACCTACGAATCTATTTAAGACAGGAAGGGGATACAGAATAGCAGTGGGAACAGTTTATGCTACTCTTTACTTGTAAGGTCAGAAACTCGAGATTCTGAGCTTCATGAGTTGTCCAGAAGCAACATAATTAGGGAAGCTCATCCGAGAGGCTGGAGACAGAAGCTCTGGTCTACAGGAATTCCCAAGACAAACAACCAGGGTATCAAAATAGGGAACTGCAGTGTGTGGTATAGAATTTGGAGATCAGAATAAAGAAATAGCCATGAGTCTCTTTAACAATGCCCTCAAGGATAGGAAAAAGTCTTACACACAACCAAGAGCTTTATACGGGAGCATTTTAATCAGCAAGGAAACTCCTCTCACCTATAATTACTCAGCAGTGGTATTTTCTGATCTAACTCCAGAAAAAAACAGTCAAAAGTTACTCTTCTTGAGTATCTGTTTCTAATCAATGAAATGGGTGAATATAAACACTCCTAAGAGTTCTCGGGGAAATTTAAGACTGAATTAAAAAGCGCCCTGAAGGTATAAAACACTCTATAGCTGTCAGATAGCAATACTATTATTAGTTGGAGAAATTATTACACAAACCTGAAGCTGGAAGAATTTCTGAGAGGTTTTGCCAGTGATGTGACTTGACTTTATTTGTTAGAGACAATGATGGTCCAGAGAACACATAATAAAAGTCATCATACTATAATATTACTGGAACTGTACTTGGAATTATGGGCTTTAAGTTACTACCCTCAAAAAAATCTAAGGTCCTCAAATATTGCAGATACCATCAATTTTAAGTGTTTACAACAACAAACATCTGTATCTAGTGCTCTATATCCGTGATTATTAACTAGAGACAAATTTTTGGTGAAGTCTAAAGGTATTTTTGACCATCATAATTGGGGGGACGATGGAGTTTATTACTAACATGTCACGGACAGATGCCAGCAATGCAGCTTAAGCCCCCACAATGTACCAGACCCTGTTCTAAACATAGGTACTCACAATGAGCACTTACTCACCTCATAATTTGAGAGATGGGACTCACTCTGAGATAGTACAGTTGGTAGACTTTCACTATCTATCTAAATCTTGAGCCCCCACAGCTTATCCTACTGAACTGACGCTTTGTAAATGATTAATACCCAGCTTTAACAGAAGGTAGTTCTGTTTTCTTTAGTCAGATATGGCAGTCATTGGAATTGGAGTCATTCACCAGTCTCAGTCAAAGGCAGCACAAATTCCTTACTGCCAATGTGGAGCCCCAAGTTGACAGCTCAAACATTTTGCCTCATTTTAATGTTAAAAATCATGCCACAGGGTGGAAACTTATCATGTGAATGAGACATGAGATGTACGAAGAAGCATGATCCTCAGAAGGGCAGCTGCCACCCCAACTCTGCTTCTACACGCTATAATTTCAATGTTTGAGTCAGACATTCTCTACCCTTGCAAAGTTCCCTAGCCCTTTGTTTTGGGAGCTGGTCTGGTTGTTCATTAAAGGCCACTGCCTCTCTTTTGTTCGAGCTTCACTCCTCACTCACCATAAAGCCTTGCCTGATAAATTTCTTTTGTGCTTTCATGCCAAGGTCTATTGACTCAGGGACCAAGAAATCCTGATGTGGGTAACAACCAGGTGCCCATTTCTGCAATTCAGTACCCTGAAAAACTATGTCATCTCCCTCTGTATCCTAGGAATAGACAAGTAATTTGATTTCCTACAAATATGAAGCCCAGATCCAAGTGTAGACCTTTTTGCCCCTCTAAATTTCCATTAAGGAAAATTATCAGGTTTGGATAAATGCAATCCTGACTTTCCCATTGGGAAACCACTCAGGAAATTTCAATGTGTTAGCAATCTGAAAAATCAGAAAATAAAGCTTTCCAGGGTTCACCGTTATCACAAAAATTTGGCACAGTTGTTAGTGGCAACCTGTCATTCCACATTCCCAAGTCATATATTATGGTAAGTTTCATATTCAATAACTATTTAATGTGTCAAATTATGTGACATGATATAAAAATATATTATTAGACATGTAGAATTTGATATTTAATTTAGGTGCTAGCCCCTTATCTAAGTAACACCCATGTAGGGGAGAAATAGTACCTACATTTCTGCCCACTGAAGGCAAACAAAATACAGCATACGTCACACAATTAACTACAGAATGACAGAGTCCAAGTGTTTTCACATAGATAATTTTATATACTCTAAGAAGAAATACAGCATAGCATAGTGATTGTGAATATAGAATCTGGGTTTCAAAACTAGTTTTCCATTTTCTAGCTGAGTGACCTTCAGCAAATTACTTAACCTCTCTGTGCCTTAGTTTTCCCACTTATAAAATGAGCTTTTTTTTCTCTCTGATATTGTGCTTTAGAATGAGAAATACATATAGCAGAGTCTCTGTAAGTTGACCACCCAAGGGACTGTAACAAACTAGTAAACATGCAGAGGTGGTCAACATGAGGAACTAGGCCTGCTGTACCAATACATACATGTGACACATGTCCCATCTATGAAAATTAGGCTAATGTGAGAAGGTGATCAGTGTAGGGAGGTGGTCAACTGCGGAGGTTCTACTGTATTTGGTCTTCGCATTTCCTGGCACACAACTCCTAAAATCCCTAGAATCTCCAAAGAGTTGGGACTTTTTATATTGTAACCAGATGAGTCTCCCCTGTAGCTCCTGGACAGTCTCAGGATGGAGGCCTTTGTCCCCTGACTAGAGGGTGGGAAACTTCAGCTCCTCCCACCGCATCCCCATCTCCAGGGAGAAGAGAAGGTTGAGTTGCTCACCAATGGCTAATAATTTCATCAGTATTGCCTATGTAATGATGCCTCCATAAAAACCAAAATGGATAGCTGGGCATTGTGGTGGGCACCAGTAGTCCCAACTACTTGGAAGGCTGAGGCAAGAGAACTCTTGAGCCCAAGAGTTTGAGGTTGCTGTGGGCTGTGATGCCACTGCACTTTGGAGGGTGACATAGTGAGACTCTGTCTCAAAAAAAAAAAAAAAAAGGACAGAGATTAGAGAGCTTCTGTGTCTCTGAACACATGGATGTGCCTGGAGGGTGGTGTGCCCCTTCTCACACACCTTGTCCTGTGAATTTAGTCCAACTGGCTGTTCATTTGTATTCTTTATAATAATCAATGAATGTAAGTAAAGGGCTGCCCTGTGTTCTGTGAACCACTCTACAAATGATTGAACCCAAGGAAAGGGATTTAGGATTAGCATCTAAAAGTAGAATGCAGTAGGCAGCAGTCCTGTGGGACTGCGCCCCTCACCTGTGGGATCTGAGTCCAAATGAGTCATAAGTATGATAAGAATTGACGTGTCAAAAAACACCCACACGCCTGGTCACAGGAGTGTGCTGTACTGAGTGTACATGTAAAGAAAAAACCTTTACAGCCTCATATGGGCTATTATGAGAATTATTACATAAATTTGTGTTCAGTAAATACTTAAAATTTTTCCTGGTAAAGGCTACTTTTAATAAAAATCGATACCTCAGTAAGGAAGAATGTATTGCTTCATTTTATAGAAGTGGTAACTAAAGTTCTGGGCGTTC
The DNA here is from genome assembly GCA_963574655.1 of Perodicticus potto. Classification (NCBI taxonomy): domain Eukaryota; kingdom Metazoa; phylum Chordata; class Mammalia; order Primates; family Lorisidae; genus Perodicticus; species Perodicticus potto. The sequence continues at coordinate 21,457 of CAUYRH010139829.1, forward strand.
AAGTAACTTTCCCCAAGTATCACTGGTTCCTGAACCTGAGGGTTTTGTTCCATACTCCCCTGGTTCCCCTGAGCCTCACAGCCTCATTCCTGGTGATTGCTGTGAGGGCCCCTCCCCTTTCCTTTAAAGACAGGACTAATTACAACAGCAACATGTTTCAAAAGGAAGCGCGTTGAAACCAAAATTTAAAATACAAAGCATGGCTTTGTTTTTTCATTGAGAGCTTATCATATACCACATCGGGAGAAATAACAAAGTTTGGGAGTGAAGGAAACAGTCCACAGGCCCGATGGGCTCACGAGCTGGCACAAGGCAAAAATTTGTTCATAGCCAGTAAGTGACTTATAGATAGTAGAAACCAGGGTAGGAACTCAGAACAATTTCAACCCTGAAAAATAGGAATAGAGGGTAGGTCATAAGGTTTTAAAATGTGGCCATAACACTTCTGTTGGTACACACTATTATTCTTTAACTTTTATTTTTTAATTATAATGAGGACATAATAGCTGTATGTATTTACAGGGTATATATGATATTTTGATAAAGGTAAACAATATGTATTAATCGAATCAGAGTTATTCGGGTATTAATTCCCTCAAACATTTATTGTTTCTTTGTTTTTTAGACAGTCTCACTTTGTCACCCTCAGTAGGGTGTTGTGGCATCATAACTCACAGCAACCTCAATCTCTTGGGCACAAGCAATCCTCTTGTCTCAGCCTCCCAAGTACCTGAAATTACAAGTGCCCACCATAACCCCCAGATGTTTTTTAAAGACAGGGTCTCACTCTTGCTCAGGTTGGTCTAGAACTCCTGAGCTCAGGCAATCCACCCACCTCAGCCTCCCAGAGTGCTAGGATTACAGGCATGAGCCACCACCCTGGGCCAAACATTTATTATTTCTTTATGTTAGGAACATTCCAATTCTACTCTTTCAGTTATTTTTTAATTAATTAATTAACATTTTTTTGAGACAGAGTTCCAATTTGTTGGCCAGGCTAGCGTGCCATGCCATCAGCCTAACTCACAGCAACCTCAAAACTCCTGGTTCAAATGATCCTCCTGCCTCAGCCTCCCGAGTAGCTAGGACTACAGGCACCCACCACAACATTCAGCTAATTTTTCTAATTTTAGTAGAGGCAAATTCTCACTCTTGCTCTGGACTGTCTTGAACCCTCCTGCCTCTGTTACCCAGTGCTAGGATTATAGACATGAGCCACTGAGTCAAAGTACACCCACTTTGTTATACTATCAAATATTGTTCATTCTATCTACTGAGTTATATTTATGTACCTATTAACCATCCCCACATAAACTGAAAGCCTTTCCTTTAAGTCCTGGAACAAGATAAGAATGCCTACTTTCACCACTGTTATTCAACACAGTTCTAGATGTTCTAGCTAAAGCGATTGGACAAGAGAAAAAAATAATGGGCATCCAAATTGGAAAGGAAGAAGTTAAACGTCCATGTTTGCAGATGTTATGATCTTACATCTAAACAAACTAAAAAACTCTACAAAAACCTATTAGAACTGATAAACAAATTCAGTAAAGCTGCAGAACACCAAATCAATACCATTGTTTTCATTTTATAAACACTTTCAATTTGATATGAATTCATTTTATGCTATGGAAATATTTGTATATTTTTAGTTCCTTGTGATAAATTTTATCATTATTTCTACTGATATACATATTTTTCATATAAAAAATTATTTTGAGTCTAGTAAAATTTTTAAAAATGTTAAATAGACAAAAACAGAAATAGTATATAGCTAATAATAAGAAATATGATTGTGGTACGTGCTCTTGTTCAGAACTTGAAGAATATAATCTACTGGGTATTGGCTCCAGACCCCACTACAAACAGCAAAATCCATGGATGCTCAGATCCCTTCTGTAAACTGTAGTATTTACATATAACCCTAATATCCTCTTACATGCTTTAAATCACCTCTCGATTTCTTATACACCTAATATAATGTAAATAGTCATAATACTGTGTTTTTCCATTTGCATTATTTTTATGGTTGTATTGTTATTTTTTTCTGGACATTTTGATCTGCAGTAGGTTAATTCTGCAGACAAAAATTTGCACATTTAGAGGACTAACTGTACCAGTCTAAGGGATAAAATGATTTCTCACCCATCACTGACACCCTTATGATAAAGGGTAGGTTAACAAGATAAACTGATTCAAATTTATTTAATATAGATTGTACATGGCACCAGATTTTTTCAGAAAGGACAAACCAAAACTTAGGTAAAAGTGCATTCATAATAGACAACGATGCAGAAGTGTGATGGGAGAACAAAAGGGTCTGCTCTAATGGCAATGCACTGGGGGGAAGTCAGCATCTCTCGTTCATTCAGACTCTTCTGGGCATCTCTATGTGACATCACTTCCTTCTGAATATAGAGCATTCCTCTGGAGTAAGGATCTGACAACATACTTTAGGGAGAAAAGGTGAGGAGAATTGTTTCTGGTTTCTAAGGCCTGCTTTTCCTGCTTCCTCAGATTCCAATATGACATATTTTGGGATAATGTATCCCGAGCACTGTCACCAGCATATGAAAGGGAGATTCCATATAAGTATTGGATCTAATAACCCAGAATCAGGAGGGTTGCAAACATGGTCCTGCCTTAGGAACATGTATTTATTCTGGCTCTCTGGAGGTAGATCACATAAGAACGTATGTTATTGCCCAATGCATATTGCTGTTCATGGTCCTTAAAGAGAATAACACTATGGTTTTCTTTAAGGACAGAAGGACTAATTATACTATGATATATCTGCAAACAGAAACACATCTGAAACAAAATATAAAATATAAAGCATGACCTGGTTCTCCTTCCTAAAGAAGAGGAGATGCAGTAATGCAAGAGCAAAGCCGCTCAAAAAAGAATCTAAAAAGAATCTTAAAGATCAATATGAATTTACAATATCATCAAATATTTTGCTATTACCATGAAGAATGAAATGGCAACAAAATAGCATAAAGGGGATGAAAGAAACAATATTTTACAACTTGACTGAATTGAACTATGCACACCATAATTTCCGGGATTGATTTCCCGCCTCATTTTGAAGCAAACAGCCATCAATTTGAAAATCCATGCAGAAGTATATGAAGAATGCAAACATTTCCTACTCAGTGGGAAATATCCTTACCCTTTTTGAAAAGAAACAGCACTATACAGATACACACACATACACATTTAATACCAGGATTCTATAATTCTATACCAACTTGATGAAATTTCCCCAAATCACTATAAATCAACTGTAACTTAACTGAACTCCAGGGTAGGCAATGCTACATTTGTGGCATTTTGAAAATTATCTTAGTATCCTGCATATTTGTAAGTAGGAAATTGTTTTCTGGACAGTCAAGTTCAAAAAAGCTTAGTGAATTAGAGTTAGAAATAGGCTGGTTCAAATTCGAGCCACCTCATTTACTTCTGTAGGACTAGGACAATGGGCAAAGTATTCTTTCTTGGCCGTGATTTCTGCATTATTAAAATGGAGACAATAATATCTTCATTGCCTAGACCTAGCACTAATCAAAAACTAGTAGCAGTTACTCCTATCTTGCTTCAAGGGAAACCCTATTTCTCAATTCTGTCCTCATAAGGCACCCAGTAACCAGAATGAATGAGTTTGTTTCCAGACTAAACAAGGTATAGATGTCATTGCTCAATTTCCCCTTTTATGGTTGGTTTGTGCTACAGTACATTTCCTTGACAGTTTGCTTAATCCCCTGAACTAGGGTTCTCCAGACAAACAGAACCAATATGGTGTGTGTGTGTGTGTGTGTGTGTGTGTGTGTGTGTGTGTATAGGGATGGATAAATAGGGAACTTGCTCACACAGCTATAGAGGCTGACAAGTCTCAAGATCCACAGGGTGAAGCCAGCAAGTTACAGACCCAGGTGTACCCATGGTATAATTCCAGGAAGGCACAAGGCCCAGGAGAGTTGAAGGTGCACTTCCAGTCCAAAGACTGGCAGGCTATTGACCCAAGAAGAGTCAGTGTTTTGGTTTGAGTCTCAATGCTGGAAAAAAACAGTGTCTCGGTACAAAAACTGTAAGGCCAAACAAAGTCTCTCCCTGAGGGAGGGTCAGCTTTTGTTCTATTCAGGACTGGATGAGGCCCACCTGCATTGTGGAGGGCAATCTGCTTTTCTCAGGCTACAGATTAAAATGCTAATCTCATATCGAAACACCCTTACAGACACATCCAGAATTATTTCTGTTCAAATCTCTGGGCATTTCGTGGCCCAGTAAAACTGAACCATGAAATTAACCATCACATTTTCTAAAATACATATTAATTACTTTCACTTGGTATCAAGTTATAATTTTTCAAAAAAGTAGGCCCAAATACTGTAGGATGAGAAACACGACTTTTTGGATAGTATACTCCGTTAGGGAAAGAAAAAACCACATAGCTTGAATTATATTATTTTTATTCTACAGTACATACATGTACGGTACTACTGTGTCATTACATTATGTACATAATAGAATATAAACAATGATGACTAAAAAATGACATCAAATGTCCAAGTAAAAGTTCTCATATTTTTCCTACTTTTAAATGTGTCTTACTTATAATCCAGCATGTGTAGTAACCATTGGTGAGTTCCTTGTGGTAGAACAAAGAAATACCTAAATACAGGGAATAACTGACACTTGCACTTGAAAATTCTCAGTAGAGAATATCCCCTGAGGGGCTGGAAATGTTTCCAAAAGCCACAGTGGCAAGAATTTGATGCACACCCAGGTATTTAACTGGGACCATAAAAAAGATTTTTACCTTTAAATTATTGAGAACTCCAAAGAGCTTTTATTTAATGGATCTTGTTTATTGATATTTACTACATTAGGAATTAGACAGAAACTTCTGAAAGTACCTTTTAATTCATCCAATGTTAACAAGGTCTAATATAGAGTAACATAAATAACATGTTTAATGGGAAAATATCTCTATGATTTTAACCACCACCACCACCACCACCCAAAAAAACAAACTGAGGAGGGTGGCATGTTGTGCATTTTTGCAAATCTCGCCTCTGTGTCTGGCTCAATAGTACACATCTGGGTTCTTGCATTTGCTTTGGCATTCTGTCTGATGTATCAAATGTCATGCAGCCTCTGGGAAACTCCCCTGTACACTTGAGAGAAATTGAGAATGGCCAACGCACTTAGATTTCTTTGCATTGTTATTTTAAAAAGCTCTGATCAGACCTTCCATTAAAAAGTCCTCACAACACCCTTGGGCGTCCCTGAACCAGACTTTGAGAACCGCTGTTAAGAGAAGCCCTCGAAAGCAGAAGAAGGAACACCTTACTCAAAACGGAAATAATTGGGAGAGACGTTTTCATGAAGAAATTGCACCTTAATCTTCTCTTCAAAAAGAGTGCTAAATGAAGCATTTCTGCTTTGGAGGAAAAATTATGATGATTATCTTTGTAGGGCTGGAACATTGGGATGCAGGGGTGGGTACGATTCATGATCCAGGCTTGTCCATCCCCTTGGAACAGCTCCTGAGTCAGGGAGCAGTGAAGACCCACCCTCTGAGCTTAATCTTCGGAGGAAGGGGAAGGAGGCTTTCCTCCGTTTGGGGTAGGCTGAAGGTTCCCAGGATTCAGTTACCCCTGTCCTGGCTACAGCCTGAGGAAAGCAGAGACAGGACACACAGAGAAACAGAGCTCGGAGGGCACAGGGCAAACCTCTGCAATGTCAAGGATCCAGTTCAAACCAAAACCAAGTGTCCTGTCAGTAGCCAAAAGAAAACCACGTGTGGCTCAAAGTCATGTTTTAAGGTACCTTCTTATGCTTCTGAATAATTGGACAATAGTATAGCTCTGACAGATCATATATATAAAAAAAGAAAGCGTAATATAAATAAAGACAATGAGGCAGAAAAGAAATTAAGTCATACTCACCTTTTTCCATTAAAAAAAAAATGACAAAGCTCCTACTACACAACATATGTACAGGTTGTGCCGAACAAAAAGCGTGAGAGCGTGTGTGCGTGTGTCTTACCCGAGGCAATGCCATCAGGAAAATAGCACAGACATTCTGTCTATTTTCTCCATCATTCTTCTCTTCTCACCCTTCACTGTTTTAAAAACCTAAGGTTTTATGAGCCAGGCCAATAACCTGATCCTGGGATTTCACAGCCTACTCTAGAATCCTCTTCTTAAAGGAGGGCTATGTGGCACCCCCATTCCAGAGGATGCTAGGGACAAGTGAGTGACAGGTGTGGGTTGGTAGTCCTGACCACAGGTAGGGAGAAAGGAGGACAAATATGAGGCAGCCCTTGAACAGCCAGCCCCAAACCCACCCTGGCAGGAACTTGAGGTCACGGACTTTTCTAGGACAAGAGCACGTGCAGAAGCTGGGAACTCAGGACCAAAGGTCGCCTTCTCCTCGTGAACGAAGTACGAATCACATCCACCAGCACCAGGACAGCTTATAATTGTCAGGGAAACCCCTGCGAGTTACCCCATTAGGGTAAAAATGGGGACAGCCCTCGGTTCTAAGAAATCTCCACATTTTTCTAAGAAAACTAAGGAATATTCTGCCTGCCACTTAGCAAGTTATTAGCCCCAGACATAAAAGTAGAAATAAGTTGAAACCCCAGTGTCTCCTCTACTCACAGAGCAGACGCATCACTCTGTGGAACGTTCTTTCACTTGATAAGACCTTCTTTCACTTTGCTATAAGCGCTGCTTACGTCTGAGTTTGACTCGTCATGGACTAGGTCCCAGAACCCATTCTTCAGCTCTGGGAACCAAGGACGAGGGAACACAAACTCGAACCTGAAAGTGGACACTGGACAATTATCTGAAAACAATTTTGATTGTCATGACTGGGGGAAGACAGGTGTTACTGGCATCTAACCGGTAAAGGCAAGGAGTGCCGATAAATGTCCCATAAAACATTTATTGCTTAAAGAGCACCCCCCATAACCAAGAATTATCTAGCTTAATATGTCAATAGTGCTGGCAGTAAGAAGCCTTTCTTTAGGAAATAACATTGTTTAGGAATCATTTTCTTCGTGCTCTCTCCACAAGCAGTCTCTAGATTGCCAATGTACTATACAAATTTCCAAAAACACACCGTCAATACGAGGAAGCCCAGTATGAAACTTTACTATCTCCTTAAGCCGCCTGTATTAATATTGTATGGTTCATATTTGAAAGTAGTTTGAGTCAATGCACTGAAGCAGCCCACACATGAGTATACACAGGTACACAAGCAGGCATGTGCTTGCTTATTCAAATCAGAGTTGCAGTCTAATAGGTGCTCTGAACAGAATCTGCCAGGAAAATAAAAAGCATCAAAGAAACTTACATTAATGAGTAGATTATTTGTTTAACTTCAAAATATGTTTACATGTTTTGGAGCACACCACACCACTGCCTGTAAAAAGAATGAATGATTGTTTCAACCTAGAACAACAGAAGAGACAGAGACATCTAAAAGCCTGTACGCAAAGAATTAAATAGACTTGAAGCAGAACTCACTGTCATTTACAAGGTTCCTCAAATCCCCATGAGCTGCATCTGGCATGCAACCATGCAACAATGTTCTCCCGGATGCTACAATTTCCATTCTCTTTCCCTCTCCTGTCTGACTTTCCCTCCCCTTGCATTTACAGTCTATGCTCCAGGGACATACAAATGGGCCTCAATTTTGTTACCTTGACCAGCTTTCTCATAGGAGACTTCATCCTATAATAATCATAGTTCCAGCGGTGCATGTCCATGAAATTAAAATGGAAGGGATTGATTCTTCAGGTATGTGGTTACTGCTATTGACAGTACTCCAGATCAGTTCCTCCAGTGACAAGACAGCTCTTGCACGAAAAATACCTGTGCTTATCAAGCTGAGGCTCTGAGTGGCTGAGATGGCAATTCCAGGCCCATTTAACAGCAGCCAGACATGAACTAGAGTGCTCAGGAAAGTGAACTTGGGTAATCCTCTGGTATTCCATTAATCTGAAATCCGCTAATCTGAGACGGTAACTTTTTTCTCTATTTTAAAGCTCTGTTTCATTTACGATGTTAAATTAATACAGCTAGTTGCTCAATAAAAGAAAAAGGATACTGCTAACACTGTAATTCAGACAATTATGTTTTCAGTATTATAAGCTACAAATTTTGGTTCATTTAAAAAGGTATTTTATTGTAGAGAACTAACTTAATGTAAAACCTACCATTTTAGCCATTTATAAGGGTACAATTCAGTGCCACTCAGTACGTTGACAAGATTGTGCCACTACCAATTCTCGAAATGTTTCTATCATTCCCATTAGGAAAACTGTACCCATTAAAAAAGTAACTTCTCAACCCCTGGTCACTACTAGTTTGCTTTCTGTCTCTTTGAGTTTGACCACTTTAGGTATCTTATTTGAGTGATATTTTATTTGTTTTTCTGTCTGGCTTATTTATAGCATAATGCCTGACCATGTTGCAGAAAGCATGAGAATTTCATCCCTTTTTAATGCTGAACAGTACTCCTTTCTATGTAAGTACCATATTTTGTTTATCTATTCACTCACAGATGGACATCTGGGTTGTTTCCACCCTTTGGCTATTTTAAATAACACTATTAACACTAATATGGAAATATCTGTTTGAGTCCTTGTTTTCAAATTAAAGTAACCTAATGCACATTTTTATCATATGATCCCTATGGGATCTTGTGGCATAGTACAGAATCTTTCCATATATGAACAAAGTTACTTGGAGCATTTTACTTATTTCCCAAAGCATCCAGATCAAAAAACTACACAAGTGTGCGCAATGTTTTTTCTTTTCTATACGTGGCCTCCATAAATGTCTTGTCCCCATTACAAACCATGAATGTGGATTTTGAATAAATAAACACTACTGTATTTCAAAGTAGCTCATTATACTTTTGGTTGAGTTAAAATGAAGGTCAAACTACCACATTAAATATTATATGACTACTTTCTCTCTTATAACATCAATAGCCAAGTGACAGAACAGAACTAGACATAAAAGGTTTTGAAGTTTACGTGACCACAAATACCCTTCCTAACCACATCAATGTATTTCTTCAGGGGTTTCACAAAGGGAAACCTGAAACATTAGATTGTATAACTGGAAATGACCATCTAATTTTCACAAGTCTGAGAAGGAAAAGGGAATAAATTTAAGCTGATATGAAAGAAAGATAATAATTATACTCAAAACTCAAGTTATTAAAAATTATAATAATTCCATGCTAAAGAATAAACATTTAGAAAACTTATTTTAATAGAGCAGCCCATTTAAACAATTACAGAAACTACACAATTGTTTGTCTTTTGGCGTGGGGCTGTATACTAAGTACAGGTCACTCTGGTAAGATTATTTAACCCTCATGGGGTTATTTAACCCATATTTTCCTACAGTATCATAGGGGAAAAAACTGTTATTATTTCCATTTAAACCTAAGGAAATTAAGAGTTTTAAATCACTCTCATGGGGACACATGGCTAATAACAAATGGTGGTGATGAGATTTGAACTCATATCTTTGTGACTCCTCAGCTGAAGTTTTTTATGACTGTACAATCTAGAATTGCTCCAAGCCACGTTTCACAACTGGGACAATGCTTCAAACAAAGACGTGTTTATGAGGGAGATAAGAATTAATGTGCTTTGTGAATTAAAATGGGTCCCCGCTGAGCTATAAGATGGAGCCATCTGAGACTGCATTTAACAGAACCCAAATTATTTGGCATTTCCACTCATAGAATTTAGCAAACAATGGCTGCACGCACATTCATCTCTTTGACCTCTCCCCTGAGACTGTAAAGTTGACCACAAAAATAAAAATATTTTAGGAATGACAGTCTATCCAGAATCTTTTAAAGAGAGTTTCACTGCTGCTATTGTAATTATTCTTAATTATAACCATTGTTTCCCTTAGAGCAAGTAAAAACAAGGCACAGTCACTCTATTTGCTTATGGAGGTCACTACAAAAGTTTTGAGACAGACTGTTATTTCACTCCAAAAATTAGGCTGGACAGTAGTGTCCTTTCTGATTCAGCAGTGCAAGAAACTTGCTCGGCTTATTGGTGTAGCTGGGAGGACTTCTCTGGTTTCTGTCTGTATAACACTAAGTCTGCGTCTGGTATGTAGGTAGGAAGACAGCACTTAAGCACTAGATTTTAAAAAGTGAGTTAAAGGTGTCTTAAGGCTGTGAGCATTTGCAGTGGGCTTTGGGGGACCTTACTCCTTCCCACATGACAATTTTTCGGTAGTTTCAAGAATTGAGAAAGATGAGTGGAGAGTGGGCATCTGGCAACCACAGTGACTGAGGCAAACATCACCTCTGTGAAAAAAAATAGTTCGTGGAAACAGTTGAGTCACATGTGAGGACATGGAAGTGGCAGGTTGGCTCCCCAGCAGTGTCCAATCCTGCACAATTATCTTCGAGTCAAAAAGGTTCATCCCAGGTTACATCTCCAACAAAGGTTTAATATCCATAATACACAGAGAACTCAAATGTATTAGCAAGAAAAGTACAAGTGATCCCATCTCAGGGTGGGCAAAGGACTTGAAGAGAAACTTCTCTGAAGAAGACAGGTGCACGGCCTACAGACACATGAAAAAATGCTCACCATCCTTAATCATCAGAGAAATGCAAATCAAACCTACTTTGAGATACCACCTAACTCCAGTAGGATTAGCCCACATGACAAAAATCCCAAAACCAGAGATGTTGGTGTGGATGTGGAGAAAAGGGAACACTACTACATTGCTGGTGGGAATGCAAATTAATATGGTCCTTTTGGAAAGATATCTGGAGAATAATTAGAAATCTAAAAATAGAAATGACATTCGATCCTATAATTCCTCTACTAGGTATATATCCAGAAGACCAAAAGTCACATTATAACAAAGATATCTGTATCAGAATGTTTATTGCAGCCCAATTCATAATTGCTAAGTCACAGAAAAGCCCAAGTACTCATCGACCCATGAATGGATTAATAAATTGTGGTATATGTACACCATGGAATATTACACAGCCTTAAAAAGATGGAAACTTTATCTCTTTCATGCTTACATGGATGGAGCTGGAAAATATTCTTCTTAGCAAAGTATCCCAAGAATGGAAGAAAAAATATCCAATGTCCTCAGCCCTACTATGAAAGTAATTTATGGCTTTCATGTGAAAGCTATAACCCAATTACAGCACAACAACTGGGGAAAGGGGCAAGGGAGGGAATGGGGGGGGAGGATGGGCAGAAGGACAGTATTTGGTGGGTCTACACTTACGGTGCATCTCAGAAGGATACAGATGAAACTTACTAAATGTAGAATATAAATGTCTCCACACAATAATGAAGAAAATATCATGAAAGTTATATCAACCAGTTCGATGAAAATATTTCAAGTTGTATATAAAACTAGCACATTTTACCCCATGATTGCATTTATGTGCACAACCATGATTTGAGAACAAAAAAAAAGTAATTAAATAAATAAATATATAAAAAGAAAAGTTCATTCCAATGGATGCCTCCCACTCCGACAGATCAGCAATAAGGGCATCCATGGTGAACTGTGTGAAGAAATGCTGGTCAGATTTCATGGAGGTAAGTCTAGACATGTCTCTGACATCATTACTGGAGAAGAAACCTGATTTACCAGTTTGATCCAGAGAATAAGCATCAGTTGACAGTGTGGATTTTTTTCCTCATGAAAATCCACCAAAAAAAGTGAAGTGGCCCCAAAATGTCGGGAACAAAATGGTGGCAACTTTCTTCTCCAAAAGTGGTCAGGTCGCAATTGTTCCTCAGTGGTAAACAACAGTGTGCCAAAAGTTTATGGGAAGCCAAGGACAGGGCAGCAGGGGACCATGTTGCACCATAATAATGGGTCTGACCACACTGCAAACATCAACATTCAGTTCCTGGAGTCCACAGAGGTTAAACTTACAACTCACAGACCCTACAACCCTGACCAGATCCCATGGGATTGTTTCCTATTTGCTACAGTAAAAAATAGCATGTGCAGAAGAAGGTTCTCTAGCCCTGAAGAAACCCCCGGTCATGCCTACAAAAGTGAACTTTTATCACTTGAAGAAAATGAGTGGGAAAAGTGCCTTCAAAAATTGTTTAAAAGAATGCAAAAGTGAGTGAAGTGTTGTGGTGAATATTTTGAGAAAAGATTGTAATCAAGATAATTTTACATGTCTTCATTTCTGTTTATCTCAAAACTTTCATAGTATCCCTTGTCAAGAAAAAAGACTTAATCTATAAAAAAAAATTATCAGCCCAATGTAAACTCACGTTTCCTTTTTTCTATGTACTGACACTAATAATTTTAGAAGTCCAAAAATCATAATTTTAGAAGTCAGCAGTATGGATAGCTCTGAGTTCACACTGATATTTGCTTCAGGATAATTTATGGCATCCAAAAGGGACACAAACAACTGAGTACAGTAATCATTATGAAAATGGTAAATTTAAATGGAAGACTGACAGATGTCTTGTGTAACCTTAATGGGAACCGAGGACAGGATGGTGGCAGGACCATTTTGCACCATGACAATGCGTCTGACCACACTGCAAACATCGACATTCAGCTCCTGAATGATATTCACACTGAATAAACCATACCAATAAAATTACATTACGAAGGTTAACTACTAGAATATTTATACACCTGGGATACAGAGCAAATGTAAATTCACTCTATGTTAATATGGAATGTAGACATTAAAAGGGAAAGATAAATTAATACCATTATTAAACACAGGATGAAATAAAAATCATACTTTTAGGCATATATGCTAATTAATTAGTTTTGGATTCCCTATCCTATATTACTGTGATTTCTCCTATAATTTGTCTTGATTAGTTTTTATCAAGTAGCTTTGATCAAAGTTTCATTCTGTGTACAACATTAATACATCTATGAATATTTTCAGGTAGCAAAGTATTTTAGAGCTTGAAAGGTACACTAGAGATAATTAAATTCAACCTTCCCATTCCAAATAAAGGTATAAAGATGTTTCAGAAAGATTGAGGCTCAATCTAACTCTAACTCCAGAATTACAGCCCCTACAGCTTATTCAGCTATAGTCTCCTTGCAAACGCACTTTCTTCTTTGATCCCCTAACTCTGACAGATTGTTAAAGGTTAGCCTTTTTATAAGTAAAAAGAGGTAATAATTCCTAATACAGCAATTTACTATGATGGACAAATAAAATGCTCTTTGAGATCTTACTGAAAACTGTAAAATTTAAAAAAAATATTTATTATTGTTACAAATGAGGGACTTGAACAAGTTGACCTCATTTTTACAAGGTCTTGGTGTGAGCCAAAAAGAACCTTGAACAATGATTAAACTTTGAACAACGTAGCTTTTAGGGCCCATGATCTCCCGAGCAGTTGAAAATCTGCGTATAATTTTTGACTCCCCCAAACCTTAACTGTTAATATCTTAATAATCATAAGCCTTACAGATAATATAATTGATGAATATATGTTTTGTATTTCATTTGGATTATATGCCGTATTCTTATAGTAAAGAAAGGGGAATGCTACTATGAAAATTTTTAACAAGAAAAAAACACATTTACTATTCATCGGGTCAAAGTGGATCATTATATTCATCATCATCATTGTCAAGTTGAATTGGCTGAGGAGGAGAAATAGAGTTTTTCTTGCTGACTGGGGGAGAGCAGGGGCTGAAGAGGTGGAGAAGGTAGAAGGGAAGGCCACAGAGGGAGGCACGCTTGGTGTAACTTCTATAGAAAAGTTTTGGGTCTGAGTGGACTTAAAACACATGTTGTTCAAGGGTCAACTAGCCTTGTAAGTTCTCAGATCAAAAAAATCTAAAACTCTGGTTTCTAGGCACTGGTCATCCAACTTATAGACTGTCATACCTGAATACCAGGTCAGACAATTAGGTCGATGAACCCATCCTAGAAAATGTGCTAGATTGCCTCATTGCTCATTATTGTTACTTTAACCTTCCAAATACTCCCGTTTACCACACGGTGACCACAGTGATATTCAGCAATGAGGTATGTAGAATCACTTTGTGAACATAGTGGTCAAATTTTGTATCTCTGGACAGTCTAGTTGCCTAAAATCATAACAGTAATATGTATCTTTATGGTACTTGTGAATATTAAATAATACATATGAAATATATGGGATGGTGATTGAAGCCTACTATGTGTTTGGTAAATATGGATGAATCATTTTTTCTTTTTCCTTTTGAATCTTCTTTCTTAGTCTTGCCTAGGTATAACTAAAACTGCAAAATTTTAAATGGTACTAACAGCCTGGGGCAAATTTGAATTTACACAACAATTTTATGACAATAGAGAATTACTTAACTGGAATTTTCATGATATAAACAGAAGTGCAACTTAAAGATACTAAATGAAAAGTAAATTTTCATATCGAGATAGTATCAATTAAAATACAGTACTGGCAGCTCTCACATATTAGTAAGAAAGAAAGATACAAGGATTTTGATTAATTATAGAAATGCTTTGGTGAGAAAGAATATAGTTATTCCATTTATACACCTGGTGTTCTGGCAGTTCTTGATGGAGACAGGGCCGGTCTCTTCTGGAATAAGCTACCATTCTGATAAGAATAGTTCTAATAATGTGTATTTACAGCATAATTATGTAACTTTTTCTAAAGAGCATATTAGAGCAGAAGAGTATATAATGAAGGATCTATTCACATGGTTATATATTGATATAGTTTTGTTTTGTTTTAGAGACACGGTCTGGCTATGTTGCCCAGGCTGGAATGCAGAGGATATTCACAGACATGATTATAATGCTCTATAGCCTTGAACTTCTGGGCTCAAACTGCTTCCTCAGCCTCCCGAGTAGCTTAGATTATAGGCCCAGGCTACTATGCCTGGCTTCTCAAACTCTTCATTTCAACAGGTCATAATCAATCCACCTAAGATTAGCATTCAAGTTAATTTTGATTAAGTCTAGAGAAATAAAGAAAAAAGAGAGAGAAAAAAAAAAAAAAAACAGAGAGAAAGTGAAATCAAAAGACCTTGTGTTCTGTATTGAGTCCTAGAAGTCATCCCAAAGACATTTACACTATAAATGCAAAAGTAAAACAACACTTTACAATAAAGTTAGTCTTCTCAGAAAAAAAGGGAAGCCAACTCTCTAGGACACCGACTCTGAGCACTAGCACATCAGTCGTTTTAAAGAAATTACTAGCATGCTGTGTTTGGTTTCCTGTCTCCCACCTAGCATTTTACAAACTGTATCAAAGCACAGAGTATAACAGCTCCAATTTCTCTCACAGCAGCTGCACTGTGTGAGAAAAATTGTCAGATTAACTAGAAGAAAGCCTCCAACTCATTATAAACTATGGCTGCTCATTAGAACAGAATGGTAGACCAAAGAACACACATAAAGAAATCCCCAGGTGATCCAGTGTACCATGAACCAACGCGTATGATGATGCTCTCCAAAATGAGTGTGTGAGAAGGACGGGGGAAGTCCAGGAATGACAAACTGGACTCACTCTGGGTGAGGATAAAGATCTGGACTTGAAAAGTATCTATTGATTTTTCTGGGTATTTTGGTTATTATTTTGATGAATCCTCTGCCTGCTAGCACTAAACTACACTAAAATATAAAATATTTCTGGTCCTAGGCCAAGGTAAATGAGAACCTCAAATGCTTGATAAGCAAGTGCCACTGTTCACTGAGTTCAGATATGTAAACTTGTCTTCTTGATGACAATCCATCAAGTCTAGATTCAGCAGCCAATGCTACTCCTGACATTAATACAGGAACTTAAAGGGTGCTTCAGAGATATTTGCCATGTAGTCCGTACAACCATGCTAAAGAAATTGGCAGTTATCAATAGTATGACAACTATTTGACGTCAGAGAGGTCTGAGAGGTTAAACATGGTGTCTAAAGTCAGAGACAAACATGTTTGTGAAATAAAAGTAAGTCATCAGTGAAGGAAAGAGAAGTCATGAAAAAGAAAGTAGAGAAAAATATATTGGATTACTCCTTGACTTAATTGGTGCATAGTTTTCCTTTCCTATTTATTCAAAGAGGTTCCATTAATAGGCATTTCAAAGATAAGCATGGATAAATTAAAATTTTCAATGGGTAATTTCAATGTATACATTACTGGGAGGTATGATATGATAAGGAACATTTTTATGCTATATAAATGGAAGAAATGGATAAAAGCAATATCAAAAGACTGTAGCTTATGACTGTATATTGTAGGATTCCCTTAGGAAAAAGGCTGTTAGAATATTCATTAGAAATCTTAGTTTATTAAAACTATTTAACTTATTGGTGACTTACATTGTGAGTTCTTTTTCTCCAATTATTTAATTTGAGTTTCTTCTGTTTTGTTTTGTTTTAACAGAGTCTCGCTCTATCACCCAGGCTAGAGTTCAGTGACATCATCATAGTTCTCTGCAACCTCAAAACTTATGGGCTAAAGCAAACATCCTGCCAAATCCTCCTGAGTAGCTGGGACTATAGGCATGTGCCACCATGTCCAGCTAGTTTTTCTATTTTTTGTAGAGATAGGGTCTTGCTATTGCTCAGGCTGGTCTCAAACTCCTGTCCTCAAGCAATCTTCCTACCTAGACTTCCCAGAGTGCTAGAATTAAAGGTGTGATGGTAATGCCCAGTCTTCCCCAAATTTTTTGAGTAAGATAACTCAGTAAGGTAAATGCCTCAAATATATCTTGATAAGGCATATATTAAAAACACATTTTACTGTCAAACAGATATATTAATATAAAGATAAGAAGATAAGACTTTATACCCAAGAGTGCTTAATATTAAAAATTCACTAAATACCCTACTATTTTCATTTATTACCTCGTTGCTTTCACCATTGCCATCTGAGATTATGATGTACACAATGAAGCTATATGTCATCATAAAAGATAACCCACATCTTCAAAATCAAATGAAATATAAGCATGAAGTTTTGGGAAGTGACAATATTTTTGATGAAGACAGACTACCAAAGTGAGCAAATAAGACAAGAAGACTCAAGTCAAATAAGTTTTGGGCTAAGTATTATTTGGGATTGGCAGTAAGATACTCTTGAAAATATTTTTCATGCATCGATAAACATTTATCAGATGCCAAATATAATATGTTTATGGCACTCTACCTTGCAAATATAATATCATTTTTAATGGAAATTTTTTCGAGAAAATTAATTAAATTTTGCCACAGATGTTAACATAATCCTCAGTTTGGAGACAGGGACTCCAAGACGCATGACAAGTTAAATGTGTTATTAATGCCCATTACTGGACATCCAGGACTTATATCCACAAATTTTTCTACTACTTGACTCCACAGCACTCTACCAGGGGTGACAAAGTGAGACTCTGTCTCTATAAAAAAAAAAAAAAATCACACAATTAAAAAAAAATAAAAAATTTAAAAAAAAAACTGAATTGGTTAATGGTCCAGTTAAGGTGTCTCAATATAGTCTCTAGTTCTACAGAGAACAGTTTTGTTTTTATTCTAATTATAAAAGTGACACATTTCTGAGGCAAAAATTTAAAGGAAAAAGCATAAAAACAAACATCATATATATACACCAAGAAAAAAACAGAGTTACCATGCTTATATATATGAAGCTGGATACTATTCTCTTTGCCTACCAAGCGCCCATCTCTAATTTAAATTATAGCATCTCACTGCCCCTCCGTGAAAATGATCAATACATACTTAATTAGTATGAACAGGACAGCCTACGTACACATCTTCTCCCATACGAGAGGCAAAAATTACTCATGTTATTCAATGGGTCCCTTTCTCTACTAGGGATTTTCATGTTGAGAAAAGCTGCTATTCCATGGCAACAATATAAAACAAAATGATTGAAGTTGATTCATCCTCGGTGACACTGGCTAGCCGTTAAATCCCTGCTACTAGAGGTACAGAGCTAATCTGCCCCCTGTGCTTCCCCAAATCAGTTATTGCTTTAATTCGGTGAACTACCCTGTACAATTCCAACGTTGTTTTGTAAGCATGTTTGCAGGGTTAATGCACATTTAAGTGGATTTCTTTTTATTTTCATTCAAAACCTCTTAGTACAGAGGATATAAATAATTCCGAGGTTTATGCTACACAATAGGAGAACGTGTTTATTGAACGCTTCTCTAACCATGGACAGTAATTTTTTGTTTTTACATTTGCCAGTTTGATACTTAAAACTTGTAACTTAAATGTACATATTTTTTATTAATAGTGTTGGTGCAGTATGTACTTCTTCTGTTAAACCAATAGTTCAGATTTTGCTGCTTAATTTTTTCTTGGGTTGTATGTCATTTGCTTATTATAGTTAGAGATATGAAACAATGTTTTTTCTGTTCAAGTTATGCAAACATTTTCCTCACTTTGTTAGTGAGTGATCTTAATGGTATTTACTGTCTTTTTAGTTATTTTATATAATTAAATAGATGTATTATTAGATTGATAGACATTTCATTTTACCATTCTTTTTCCAATTCAGTATGTTTAAAGGATGTGGGTTAAAAGGATGGGTGAAAGATCAGGGACAGAATATAGCTTAGGCTGACATTTCAGAGGGTCCATTGACAAAAGTCCGGATTCCTCAGATCCCTCCGGTAAAGGCTGCACACAACACAGCCCGGACTCCTACAACCTACCCTCCCCCCATTCCGTGCTGCCCTCTGCACAGGGTTGGGAACAACCCGGGGATTTAAACAGAATATTTAGCAATTATAAATTAAGATCTGCTGGCATATCAAAGCATAGAATGGAACCAACAGAGAGTCAAGAAAGCTGAACTTTCCATCTTAGAAGGGTACAGGTGAAACTTACTAAATGCAGAATATAAATGTCTGAACACAGTAACTAAGAAAATGCCATGAAGGCTATGTTAAACCAGTTTGATGAAAATATTTCAAATTGTATATAAAACCAACCAAAGTCATTGCACCCCATGATTGCATTAATATATACAGCTACGATTTTTTTTTTATTTTTTTATAGATATGCATATTATTTATTTATTTTATTTTATTTTTATTAAATCATAGCTGTTTACATTAGTGCAATCATGGGATACAATGTGCTGGCTTTATATACAATCTGAAATATTTTCATCAAACTGTTCAACATGGCCTTCATGGCATCTTCTTAGTTATTGTATGAAAACATTTGTGTTCACATTATGATTTAATAAAAATTAAAAAAAAAGAAAAAGAAAAAAAAGCTGAACTTTATCCCATAAGCATTGTAGCCATTTCTTTTGTAACTTTTGACCTTATTATATGACATTGTTCTTAAGACGTCCTCTTTTCCTTTTTCCTATTACTTCCTTGTTCTTTACTATCATTGTAAAAAAATGACTCTTATCCTTATGTTGAATAATGAGGTTAGAGTTTCCTTCTGTTTAAGATTAACTTTTTGTTCCATGCTCTGTTACATGTATACACTTTTCATGCTCAATAAAAGACCCCTGAGGTTTTATTCTGGGCAGCATTTTCTTGCTACTTTCTGAGCATATGAAATTGCTTGCCTGTCCAAGCCTCATAGGTTATTGCACTACAAGTAACTGAGTGTGAAAGTTTTTCTTCCACACTGCCTCTTCCCTAGTTTAACCACAGGTAGTGAACAACTATAAGAGGGTACAAGTCCAGTTGTTTTAAACTTGGGTATATTGTGTAGCAGTGATGTCTGGGCATTTAATGTATCCATCATCTAAATAGTGTACATTGTTCTTAATAGGCAATTTTTCATCCCTGATCCACCCCGCTTCCCACCTACCTTCCCCTTCCATGTTTGGAGTCTTTGCTGTATAGCATTTCACTGTATGTGACCATAAGTACCTATCATTTAGCTCCCAATTAAAAGTGAGAACATTCAGTATTTGATTTTCTGTTCCTCAGTTTCTTTGGGTAATGGTCTCTTGTTCCATGCAAAACACATACATCCATTTTCTTTCGTTCTTTCTTTCTTTTTTTGAGACAGAGTCTCACTTTGTCTTTTTTAGT
This sequence comes from Perodicticus potto, assembly GCA_963574655.1. Lineage (NCBI taxonomy): Eukaryota > Metazoa > Chordata > Mammalia > Primates > Lorisidae > Perodicticus > Perodicticus potto. The sequence goes on from CAUYRH010139829.1 coordinate 41,510, forward strand.
AGAGGGAAGCACACAGCATGGCATCACAGCTCACAGCAACCTTCAACTCTTGGGCTTAAGCGATTCTCTTGCCTCAGCCTCCCATGTAGCTGGGACTACAGGTGCCCTCCACCACACCCAGGTATTTTTTAGAGATAGGGTCTCACTCTGGCTTAGGCTGATCTCAAACTCGTGAGCTCAGGCAATCCATCACCTTGGCCTCCCAAATGCTGGGTTTACAGGCATGAGCCACTCTGTCCAGCATACATCCTTTTTCTATACCCATTCATTAGGTGGTGGACACATAGGATGATTCCACATCTTTGCTATTGTGAACCATGTTGCAATAAACATATGAGAGCAGGTATCTTTTAATATAATGCTATTTTTCCTTTGGTAAATGGGATTGCTGGATCAAAAGGTAGGTCTACTTTTAGTTCTTTGAGAAATCTCCACATTGTTTTCCAAAGAGGTTGTGTTACAAAAGTTTACATTCCCACTAGTGGTGTATAAGCATTACATTGTTTTTTCTTTTTAATAATGGCCATTCTGACCAGGTTAAGGCAGTATCTCATTGTGGTTTTAATTTGCATTTCTCTAATGAATAGTGATGTTGAATTGTTTCATATGTTTGTTGGTCACCCTGCTCATACCATTTGCCCACTTTTTTTTTTTTGAGACAGAGCCTCAAGCTGTTGCCCTGGGTAGAGTGCCATGGCATCACAGCTCACAGCAACTTCCAACTCCTGGGCTCAAGCGAGTCTCCTGCCTCCGCCTCCCAAGTAGCTGGAACTACAGGAGCCAGCCATAATGCCCTGCTATTTTTTGGTTGCAGCTGTCATTGTTGTTTGGTGGGTCCAGGCTGTATTTGAACCCACCAGCTCAGGTGTATGTATGTGGCTGGTGCCTTAGCTGCTTGAGCCACAGACACCGAGCCCATTTGCCCACTTTTTAATTGGATTCTTTACTTTTTCTTTCTCTTGCTGATTTGACTTCCGTGTAGATTCTGGGTATTAGTTTTTTGTAAGGTACATAGTTTCTGAATATTTTCTCCTATTCTGTAGCTTGTCTACTTACTATGTTAATTATTTCTTTTGCTGTGCATAAGCTTTTCAGTTTAATGAAGTCCTGTTTGTTTATTTTTGTTTCTGTTGCAGTTAGTTTGGGGTTTTCATTATAAATTCTTTGACAGTGTCCAGAAGATGTTTTCCTAGGTTTTCATACAGAATTTTTATAGTTTCAGGTCTTACATTAAGTCTGTAATTCTGGTTCATTCTTTTGAATGTGGCTATCTGAATTTCCTAGCACTATTGATTAAATAGGTGTCCTTTCCCCAGTTTTTATTTTTTATGTTGAAGATTAGTTGGTTGTAGGTATGTGACTTCATTTCTGGGTTGTATAAACTGTATCACTGATCTGTGTGTTTACTTTTTATATCAGTACCACATTGTTTTGGTTACTATTGCCTTGTAATATAATTTGAAATCAGAAATATCGTGCCTCCAGTTTAGTCCTTTTCCTTATGATTACTTTGGATATCTGGATACTTTTTGTGGATCCATATGAATTTCAGTATTGGTTTTGCTAATTCTGAGAAGAATGATGTTGTTATTTTGACAGAAATTACATTGAATCTGTAAACTGCTTTAGGATGTATGGACATTTTAACAATATAGATTCTTATAATCAATGAGCATGGGATGTTTTCCATTAGTTTGTGTCATCCAGAATTTTTTCATGAGTGTTGTCTGGTTATCTGGTTAGAGATCATTCATCTACTTGATTAAGTTCTTAGAGTGTTTTTGTTTTGTTTTGTTTTCAGCTATTATATACAGGATTGAATTCTTCCTTTGGTTCTCATTATTAATGTACAGAAATGATACCAATTTGTGTGTCAATTTTGTAACCTGAAACTTATATTGAATTTAATTATCAAATCTAGTAGACTTTTGGGAGGATTCCTTAGGGGTTTCTAAGTATAAGGTACTGTCATCAGCAAATAGATGATTTGATTTCCTCTCTTCCAATTTGGATGCTCTTTATTTACTTCTCTGGCCTGATTGCTCTGGCTAGGACTTCTAGTACTACATTGAATAGAAGCGGTGAAAATGGCTTCCTTGCCTTTACCAGTTCTTGGGGGAAATGCTTTCAACTTTATCCCATTCAACATGATGTTGGCTGTGAATTTATACATGGTTTTTATTAATTTTGAGTTATGTTCTTTCTATGCCTATCTGAAGGTGTTCAACAGGAAGGGACACTGTATTTTACTGAATGCTTTTTCTGTATCCATTGAAATGATCTTTTTTTTTTCTTTCTGTTCATATAGCAAAAAAACATTTATTGACTTGTGTATGTTGAACGATCCTTCAATCTCGGAGATGAAACCCACTTAATTGTGATGTATTATCTTTTTGATATGCTAAGGACTCAATTTTCTAGTATTTTACTGAGGAATTTTGTGTCTATGTTCATCAGAAATATTGGTCCATAGTTTCCTTTTATGTGTGTCCCTTCTTGGTTTTGGTATCAGGATGATACTGACTTTGTATAATGAGTTAGGAAGGAACCCTTCTTCATCTTTTGAAACAAATCTCGTACTGAGATTTGGTATGAGTTCTTTTGTATGTCTAATAGAATTCAGCTATGAATCAGTCTGATCCTAAGCTTTTATTTTGGGGAGTTTTTTTTTTTTAATTACTGTTTCAGTCTCACTAGTCAGTATTGGTTTGTTCAGGGTTTCTGTTTCTTCCTAATTCAAGATTCAAAACTTGTGTGATTCCAGAAATTCACCCATTTACTCTAGACTTTCAAGTTTGTGAGCATAGAGTTATTAACAGAAGTCTCAAGTGACCTTTTTTTAATGACTTTTTTTCATATCTGATTCATATATGAAATCTGAATCAGACATGAAAATTGAGAAAATTGAGAATTTATTTAAATTCTGTCTTCTTTCTTTCTTTTCTTTCTTTTTTTTTTTTTTTTTGCAGTTTTTGGCCGGAGCCAGGTCTGAACCCACCACCTCTGGTATATAGGGCCAGCACCCTACTCCTTTGAGCCACAGGTCCCACCCAATTGTCTCTTCTTTCTTGATTAATATACTTGGTGGTCCATCAAATATGTTTATTTCTTGCAAAGAATCAACTTCTTCTTTAATTGATCCTTTGTATTATGTTTTGGTTTCAGTTTCATTTAGCTCTGCTCTGCTCTTTCTTATTTCTTTCCTTCTGATAGCTTTGGATTTGGTATGTTCTTATTTTTTCTAGCTCATTGAGGTGTGACGTTAGCTTGTTAAGTTGTGATCTTTCTGTCTTTTTGATACAGGTATTTAGTGTTATAACCATCCATCTTAGCCCTCCTTTTACTGTGTCTAAGTGGCTTTGGTAAGTTGTGCTTTTATGTGTCTAAGAGGCTTTGATAAGTTGACAAATGAATGATTAGCATTCATTAAATTTATATCTTGATTTCATCACTGACCCAAAGATTGAACAGGTGCCAGATCTTTAATTTCCATGTTTTTGTATAGCTTTTAGAGTTTGTCTTGGAACTGATTTGCTGTGGTCTGAGGAGACACCAGCTATTATTTTGATTTTTAAAAATACATTGAGACTTGTTTTGTGGCCTAGCATATGGTCTATCTTAGAAAATATTCCACATGCAGATGAAGAGAATGTATATTCTGCAATTGTTGGGTATACTGTTCTATAAATGTTAGTTATATTTGTTCTACAGTCCTGTTAAGTCTACTATGTCTTTATTGATGTTCGGCCTTAATGATCAGTCTAGTGCTGTCAGTGGAGTGCTGAAATTTCCCACAATTATTGTAGTATACTATACCCTTTTTCTTAGGCTTACTAGTATTTGCTTTATAAATCATTTACTCTTGCATCCTCACTTAGAGGACATATCAGATATTAAGCTAACAAAAGCAGGTACTACCCTTGATCTTAAAGGAAAAAGCTGAGAAGCAATCATTTTATCATTCTTTTTAAGTTTAGAAATCCTTACCTCACTCTCAAATCATATAGTTAGCTGAAATTTGCTTGGATCCTCTTATAGTTACATATTTTAATGTATTACTTAATGAATATGTTTCATCTGATATATGGTGAGATAATGACTTGCCTTCCCCTTTCACCCATTATCAAATTATGGGCATATAATGCATGCTTATATAGTGTCACTGAAATGCCAGCCATAACAAATTCACTCCTGTTGTTTATAATTTTTTTATTTTTAGGAGCTGAGGAAAAAGACAGAGGACAGAGGGATAAAGGGAGGACAGAAAAATGGCAGTGGAGGGGGGCCTGTTTTGAAAAAGTGAATAGAAAGCTATGAACAAGTCTGGGGGTGAGAAGTTGCATGAAAGAAAGAGTTGAGGGTCAGGGAAATGAGGTCAGGAGCCATACCAATATCCCAGGATAAGAGTGTAGAAGGAAGGTCAGGGAACTCCACCCCCCAGGGGGAACAGGACCTGAGGAGATGTCCGGGAGATAAGGAGGGATGGAGAGGTAAGAGGTCTAGAGAAGAGGGGGACCTCAGGGGAGCAGGAAAGAGACTGCTGGGGCAGAGGCTAAGCATGTCTCAAGTACTCTATTTTCTAAAATTTTGTAATTCTCTTGATTATTCTTAGATATTAGTCCCTATAACTTTCCTTCAGAATAATATTAGAATACTAATGTGAGTGTGTACAAAACACTAAATTCACTTACCTTCCCATTTTATTGAAATTCATGTTCCCTGGGAAATTAATATTATTTCCTTCATATAAGAATTGCACATTTCTGATTCCATATAAACAAATTACTATTTTTTCAAGGTCTTACAAATCCACAGTGATCAAAATAGCTTGCTAATGGCACAAAGATAGAGATGTAGATATATGGAATAAAGAATCTAGAGATAAAGAGCCACACATCACCATTTGATCTTAGATAAGCCTAACAAAAACATGCATTGAAGCAAGGATTCCCTATTTAACAAATAGTGCTGGGAGAACAGGCTAGTGACCTGTAGAAGACTGAAACTGTACCCACACTTTTCATCACTAACAAAAGTTGATTCTCACTCACTAAAAGATTTAAATTTAATACATGAAACTATAAAAAATACTAGAAAAGAATGGAGGGGAAACACCTGAAGATATAGGCCTGGGAAAATATTTTATGGAGAGCAACCCCTGGCAATTGAAGCAACACCAAAAATACATTATTGGGATCCGTCCAAGCTAAAAAGCTTCTGCACAGCTAAGGAACTACAACTAAAGCAGACAGACAGCCTTCAGAATGGGAGGGGATTTTTGCAGGTTATGATTCCAACAAAGGTATCATAACTAGAATCTACAAAGAACTCCAATTAATCAATAAGTAAAGAACAAACAACCCCATATCTTTGTGGACAAGAGACTTGAACAGAAGCATCTCTGAAGAAGACAGGTGCATGGCTCACAAACACAAGAAAAAATGCTCATCGTCTTTAATCGCCAGAGAAATGCAAATCAAAACCACTCTGCGATATCACCTAACTACAGCAGGATTAGCCCATAGGACAAAATCCCCAAACTGTAGATGCTGGCGAGAAGAGAACTCTTCACGGATTTTGACATGTAATGTTTTTTTTTTTTTTTGTTATGTTCTCAATGGTAAATAACTATAATTTTAAACAGTAGTTCTTATTAATGACCACCAGACACCCATGAATACAACCCCCCCACACACGCACATACGCATACTTAAACACACACTTAAAAAAACAACGAACCCAAAGTCCAGAAAAGCCCAAAATACCTGGCTTTTCTCAATCAGCTGAAAAAATAAAATCTTTAATTTTTAAAAACCTGTGTTCTTTATATTCTCAATGTGATCTGTATTTGCAGAGAGCATAAGTACTACAGAAAGCTGTAATTTATTATTTGCAGGGACCAAACCATAGGCATCACAAAACGTGTCATAGGGAGAACAGTGTTTGCTACACAGCACAGACTTCAGGATCTCCTGAGCCGTTTTCTCCTTGGGAGAAGAATTATCTGAAGATTTCTATAACAAACTTGTGTGTAAGAAGTTTATAGTCGTCAAATTAGCTGTGATTTAGTCCAATATTAACAACAAAATCAGGTCCTTAGTGATTTTTTCTTTTTTTTTGGGGGGGGGGGTCCATGCTCTATGACCAAGGTTGGCTGACAGCACTTACCCTTATTAGTCAGGATGATGAAAAAGATTTCATATCAATAAACATTTTGGAAATACCTACAACAGTGAGAATGGAGTAGGAGAATTAGGCACAGGTTTTAAACCTGCTATCCGGTTCTGATTCATGTTATCCTGCCCATATTCTATTTGTCACAGCAACGTGACTGGCCTCATTTTGGCAGAGGTCGGGGAGATGCAATTCCATCATATTTATATGTCCAAAAAGAGACAAAACTGTAATGTTGATGAAGAAATCAAAAGCAACCACAAAATTCACTGTTTATTCTTTAAAAATACTTTTATTTATTTGTTTATTTATTTATTTTTGCAGTTTTTGGTCGGGGCTGGGCTTGAACCCACCACCTCTGGCATATGAGGCCGGCACCCTACCCCTTTGCACCACAGGTTTTAACTTATGAAGTCCTCCTTTCTTCCCTTAGTTTTCGCTCATCCATTCAATGAATATTTATTAAATGTTTATAATATGTCAGATACACATCCTTGAATAAAAATCATCCCAACTTCCTAACTATGAACAATATCTCAGAGTTATCTAAGAAGTTCTGTTAATCTTTAAATGAAGAGCAAGAGTTTTAGGAAGAAATGTAATTGCTTGGAAAACATATTTCTATTCAACTCCTTTTCCATACAAGCAATTTTCCAAATAATGATCTCATCATACAATTTCCAAAAGTGTTATACATGTGCATAAGCCTTTCCTTGACATAACAAGCTACCCGTATAGACAGCAGATTCAATGCACTACTAACTACTCTTAGTATGCTACGGCAGTGCAGAAAACCTATTGAAATGCTATTCCTGCTGAGTGACCAAAAGGAGCATCAGTCATTTGTTCTCACAGGTGCACAGCTGCACTCTCTGTCAAGACTGCTTCAAGTAACACTCTATATACTACTTTTACCTCAGATGATTAAAAAAGTAGATTGGTGAAGAGTCATTAAAAGCTTCAATAGAAAGAAAACCCAACAGTGACAGTCTCAGTAAAAGGCTCCCTTCCGCTTCTTGTCAAATATGTTCCTATTTGATATATTTCTTCAATGGTTCCAAGAAAATAATGAAGCAAATTAAAATCAATATAAAATTACAAATCAAAATACTATTCCAGGGTTGACAGAAAAGCAGGGGCAAGAGAATTTCAAATCAAAAGGGGAAAAAAAAATCCATCATCAACTCAATCTACAATGCCTTGCTTTCTGAAGAGACTATGACTCATTCCTGCTGCTCCCGCTAGGCAGGACAGGCTGATTCAGGAATGGGGAAGCAGTCTTCAATTAGAAATTCATTGAATTTTGTCAGATCCAATAAGACATTAATGTTATTTCAAGGAGGAAATGGTAGGTGCGTTTTTTATTCAGTCTGCTTCTGTTTCTGATATTTTCATCCCAGGCCACATTTCTTAGCTGTTATTTTTCATGCTTTAAAAAGAAAAAGGTGTGAAAACAGGAGGATGAAGTCAAGGGAGATGTTTTGTTTATAAATCAAATGAGAAAATTTCTAAAACACATCTACTGCTTTGAAAGACAGGTTGAATAGCTATCATTTGAGAGTTAACCAGATTTGTGCACTCAAGCACTCACAGTAAGACCATTTTTTAGTATTCAGTTGCAATCCTTTTTATTTCTATAGTATAATAGAAAACAAGTGGAAGCAGAGAAGGAGTGAGTTTCAGGTAGTGGAGGGTGAAAAGGATTTCATATACACAAATAATCATGGTAATCTTAGTTAAAATATCAAACTTATCTCACAAGTGCTTAACATGCCATTGGGATAGGAGAGAAGGCATTTTAAAAGAGGGAAATCATGGTGTGTATTTTAAGTCAAACATTACCAAAAGGTAATAGTATAAAACTAAAAATAAGGACAAAGTATAACAAGGTAGAATGTTCTGGGGTGAAAAAATGAGAATGCTGACTTTTATGTTATAAAATATCTCTCCAATAACTTTGCACATTATCAAGGACATCACTTTTAGGGACACTGAAGAGCAGACATTATGCACTATGACATAAAATAAAGCCATTCTCCCTTTTATATCATGTATTGACTGAGAAAAATCTCTCACATAGATCCCATAGCTCCTTAGTGCCTAGCCAGACAATGTTAACCTGCTGGACTTTTAAGGTAATTAAGGCTAACTTTCTCATTTTATACACAAGAAAGAAAACTGAAGTCTATGAGAGACGAGACTTAGAAAGCACACAGGAAATTAGTTGGGGACTAAAGGCATGTTATTTGATTCTTACTCTAACACTCTTAATTTTTACCAGTAAGTCTCAATCAAAAGAACCTCCCTATGTTATTGGGATGTATTTAGTTCCAACAACCGTAATATTTAGAAACTCTTGCAGTATTTGATTGGAGTCTGATAGAATCTGAACATATTCCACTTAACAACTGAAATGAGTAAGAATAAAAAAGATTTAGGAACATAATATAACTGGCACCCTATAAAGTGTTTAATACAACTAAGATTTTACTAATGTTATTTCACACTATTTTACAGGTAAGCAAGATTCATGGAAGTGTGGTGAAATAACAAACATAAAAGCAAGCACGCCAGACTTGAGCTGGTCCTAGGACTTACCACACATGGAAAACAGAGAGAGGAAATGATTTCTCTTTTACTCTATTTGTCCACTAGACATAATTAGGTTGAAACTATATCTAACATCTTTATGAGTTAACATAAAAAAGAAAGATTTTTAAAAATCTTTAAAAGATAGTTAACATAAAGAAGAAAGATTTTTAAAAATCTTAAAAAAGAAAGATTTCAAAAAATCAAAAATTCTGATTTATTTTGTTATAGTAAAAGACCTAACATGAGTGGGACTCTGTACCAAAATGGCCAAAAGTACCAAAGCCAGGTAGAATATCTGTCCATCCCCTTCTGGGTGAAGGCCTGGACTACAAGTTCAAGAAGAAGGAGAAGTCACAAACTAAAAGGAAGTAAGTCATATAGAAAATAAATAGCAAAATGGCAGACATAAATCCTATCTCATTGGTAATGATATCAAATGTAAATAGTCACAAACTAAAAGGAAGTAAGTCACATAGAAAATAAATAGCAAAATGGCAGACATAAAACCTATATCATTGGCAATGATATCAAATGTAAATAAATTAACCGTGTAATCAATAAGTAGATATTTATAGAATGGATCAAAAATATATAAGTATATACTGTCTACAGTGGAAATACTTCAGATGCAAAAACACAAATAGGCTCAATGTTAAAGGACAGGAAAGGATATATCATGCAATCATCAACCCAAAGAGAACTGAAGCATATTATTAATATCATACTCTAATACTTAAAGCCAAACATTTTGCTATAGATAAGCAGGACATTTTATCATGGGAAAACATTAATTACCCACCCCCCAAAAATAATAATACTAAACTTATATGTATCTAACAACAGACATCCAGAATAAATGAAGGAAGAAAATAAGTCAAAAAGAAAATTAGAAAATTTAGAAATAACAGTGGAAAACATCAATCTCCCTCTTTAAGAAGTTAAAGAAAAATTAGAAGCTCAACAAGGATAAATAGGACTTGAATAACACTATAAACAAACTGGATGAATAAACAACTATAGAACCCTCCATTCCAAACAGCAAAATGCACATTTTTCTCAATTATATATGAAAAATATTTCTAAAGTAGATGATAAAAGATCTATATGGTATGTTTTACATACGTATAATACATTATAGCTTACATTAAACTATAAAGTTTCATAAATAATACAAAAGGTGATAAAACAAATTTCAGTGTGTTTAATAGAAATTAATTCATAAAAATATATCCTCTGATCAAAATAGAATTAAATCAGAAGGCAAAATCAAAATAAACATGGAAAATTAGCAAAACTATGTAAACCAAATAAATTTATCCATAAGAAACCAGGTAGTCAAGAAAGAAATCCAAGAGAAATCACTCTGAGATGAATGAAAGTAATTCCAAAAGATGCCCTAACTTTGGGATGTAGTGAAAGCAGTGCTTCAAGAGAAATTTATAGCTTTAAATGCCTATATTTAAAAAAAAACAACAAAGATTTTAAATCGATATCCTATCTTTCCACCTAATGCCCTGAAAAGGGGGACCACCATTACAAAACTAAAGCTAGCAGAAGGGAGGAAATAGTAATGATAGGAGCAAAAGTAATTGAAATAGAGAATAAGAGAACAGAGAAAAAAATCAGTGAAACAAAAAGTTGTTTCTGGCCGGATGTGGTGCCTCATGTTTGTAATCCTAGCATTCTGGGATGCCAAGTTGGGTGGATTGCCTGAGCTCACAGGTTCATGACCAGCCTGAGCAAGAGCAAGATTCCATCTCTAAAAGTAGCACAGTGTTGTGGCAGGCACTTGTAGCCCCAGCTACTCAGGAGGTTGAGACAAGAGAATCACTTTAGCACAAGAGTTTGAGTTTGCTGTGAGATGTGATGCCATGGCACTCTACCCAGCGTGACAGAGTGAGATTCTGTCTCAAAAAAAAAAAAAAAGTTTCTTCAAAAAGATCAATAAAATTGACAAAAGTTTAGTTAGCCTAATCAAAAAAACAAAAATGGAAAAGATTTAAAATCCTACGATCAATAATAAGAGATTACAACTGAATTTATAGACATTTTTAAGAGGGATTATAAAACAATATTATGAGCCAGTGTATATCAACAAATTAGAGGAAATGGAAGAAATTCTTAGAAAGACATAAACTACTGAAATTGACAGTAGAATAAACAGAAAATCTGAATGAGTTCATATCAATAAGACAATTGAATTAATAATCAGAAATCTTATCACAGAAAAGTTCACCACCAGAAAGTTTCACTGCTACACTCTGCAAAATGTTTAATAAAATTTATCAAAAAAGGGGGAGAGGGAACACTTTCAAATTCATTATATAAGGCCATTATTACTCTAATATCAAAATGACAAAAACATCACAAGAAAACTACAAATTCATATTCCTTTTAAAGATAGATACAAAAATCCTCAACAAAGCAAATCCAGGAACATATAAAAGGAGTTACACATCAGAATTTAGTGGTTTTATCCAAGCAATGCAAGTTTGGTTCAACATAGGAAAATCAATCAATATATTACATTATACTTATTGCCATGATGGATTATTCACAATAACAGGAAGAAGTAAAACAAAAAATTTCCAGCACAAATAACTGCATGAAATTTATGATCATCTGCTCCATTCATATAGCAACTATGCCAGCATCAAAATTTGAAAACAATTGAGAGTTCTAAGCATACAATCAATGGAAAGGCCATAGCAGCCCTTGGAAAATGGACCCATGCATGAATTCTACCTGGAAAAGGGAACAAAAGATACTTTGTAGTACATTCCTTATTACTCTCCTAATCTATTTAGACTCTCACACCACTATTACCTGTGTATGAATAAATAAATAAAAGCTGCATAATTTTTCCTATTGGCCAATCAACCTTTTAAAAATAACATTTGACATTTTCAAAAGATACAGTCTCATCAGATTATTACCTACAATGGTCTAGCATAGACCATAGATCTATGTAATAGCACAGATTACAACAGAGAAAGCTTATTCTGTTTACTCACTTTTGTGGAGTAAACATAATAGGAATATGCAATATTATCAGATACATAATTGTTAGGTCAGATCACACAACATAATAAAGCCAACTCTTCGTCTTTGTTATTTTCCTAATTACCAAGGCCAACAATGCTTCATCTAAATTATGTTGTGAACTCAAGTGAGAAGATGCTAAGTGTCTAAGTGATAGAACACCTCTTTCCGCCCTTCAGTCCATCTTTAATCATAATCAATGTCAAGGATCATGTAAAAATTCAAAAAAGTACTCTAAATATGTGTCATTGAAGGTAAATGGTATAGATGAATAATCCTACTAATATTTTCCAATGTGATATTCATAAGGTACTTTCAATTTCATTCTTTAAATATATCAATATACTTAAGTGACGGAGAAAATTGAGTATCATGACTAAGCTACCTAAGTATTACAAAAAGCAATCAATATAGAATTTAATTTGAGGTGAAGGATAAAATTAACAAGCACATAAATCTGAACATTAAGAGAAAATAATGTGTAAGAGAAATTTTCTACTTTATAAACTGGCTCCTGACCTCCCAATACAATGTCGTGAACAGGCAATTTACCAAAGTATTCGACTATCAGAATAGCCCCTCAAAAGACATATGGACTGAATACTACTATGCATCTCACCTACTCATGAAATCTCACTAACACTGAACAAAGTATACCATAATCTCATTTTATTTGATAATGAAAAAGCCAGAGATGATGATCTATTGTGATACAAAATATTCTCTTTACACAGTATTCCAAGGATAGTATTTGTCTGAAAACCTGCTGAAAATATTTTTAGTCTTTTGTTATAACTCTGGTAATACAGCCACCTTAAATAGGAGTCAGTCCAATGAAGTTGAGAGTACAGACAGAGAGGTAGTTCACATGCACCTACCCAGGTTGTCTTATTTTTCTAAGAGTTATACAGTCATTTTTTGATTCTTGAATTTATTTATTAAGCATAGGATAAGTCCCTAACCTCCCCTAAAGCACAGTAACTCTACATAGCCCAGTTCAACACTGCAACTGGGAGTTGGAAGGGGGATTAAGAGAAATACAGGACTAGGGGAACATACCCCACAGTAAATAGTTGTATACATATCGTGTCTTGGTATGTATAGTGGTCAAACCACCCACGCAGGACACAGAATGTGAAGTGGCCAAACCACCCACACAGGACACAATATGTGAAGTGACCAAACCACCCACGCAGGACACAGAATGTGAAGAGAGGAGACTTGAGGGTACTGAGGCCATGGGTAAACCATGGTGAAATGCAATAGCAGCAGCAAAGTCCTAATGGTCCATGAAAGAGAGAAATTTCCAGGGCTGCCCACCCTCACCCTGCCCTGTGTTAGGGACAGCAATGGCACTCAGGGAGCATATAGCTGAACTGTTCAAAGTTGTCAAGGTACAAGAGACCTGGTATAATCATGATTTGATCCTAAGTAATGAGAGAGAGGTCATAGGCAGTTGTGGCTAAATGAGTATGAATTAATGTCCATCATCTAATGAATCAATAAATAAAATGTCACATATCCATACAAAATAATATATTTATGAAATAAAAGGAAATGGAAATGAAGTATTGATATACGTTAATACAGTGAACCTTGAAAACATTAGACTAAGTGAAATAAGTTACCCATAAAGGACTGCATCATGTCTGCTTCATTGTACATGAAATGTCCAGAATTAGCAAATATAAAGAGACAGAAAGTAGATTATTGGTTGTAGCTCTGGGTGAGTGAGTAAATGAAGAGCAGTGACTGCTAATGGGTACAGGGTTTTTCTTGGGGAGCATGGGGATTAATAAATATTCTAAAGTTATTTCTGAAGATAAATTGGTATACTTATTATTTACTCTAAATGTACTAAAAATCATTAATTTTTATACTTGAAAAAGGTGAACTGCCTACGAGAAAAAATTCCAGTTGGGGGAGGAGGAATGAGGGAAAAAGAAGGGAGGGGGAGGAAGATTGTTGTGCTCCCAGTTAATGGGCACAACATAAGGGTATACGGCACACCTCTTGGGCGTGGGATACAACTACAAGAGGGACTCCACCTAACAGATGCAAACATTGTAACCTAGTTGTTTAAACATTCACATGAACCCGAAATAAAAACAAAGATGAATTGTACGGAACATACATTACACCACAGTAAAGCTGTTCTTTGCTTTTGTAATAAGTACATAGAGTTATGCCATGGCTCTGCCTCTTAGGAAATGTAGATAATTGGGAAGTTACCACCTTTTCCAAACCTCAGTTACTTGAAATCAAATAGCAACAGCACCCCTGCTTCATAATCTTGAAGACTATTATAATTAATATACATGTATAGTTCTTAAGACAACATCTCCTACAATAAAAATAAGCTGTTACTCCAGCTAACCAAAACAGCTTCTTATGGATGGCTCCACTATAACACTCAACATATTGTGTCAACAAAAGGGTACTTCATTCTTCAAAATTTCATTCACGTGTTTATTCAAAACATAGGGTAGTTGGCATTGCTAGGTACAAATAAAACTCCTAGAAGAGGTAACCCAATGTATCATGACATGCTTTTCCTTCCAGGAAAAATGACCAGTATTGCCTAAGCATCTATACTGAGAAGAAATGGAAGAAATGGCGGGCTCTTTGTCTTTTGAACTTCCAATGAGAAAATAAATGAAAGTGAAGGAATCTAGGTAGAGGTAGAACTTACTCATAAATTTCTGGCCCACGGTTTTCCAGCAAGAGAATCAATCTGAGAAAACTCACATTGCATTTCGAAATTACTGTAGCAACAACTTTAATGTATACTAATTTGCTCACACTCAGATTTTCTCACAACATATATTTATTTTAAATTGCATAAACAACTTAGGTCCAAAAAATTCAGTTTTATAGAGTCAAATCTAATAGCGCCTTACTTCACCTTATCTACCCCATAAAATTTTGTCACAAAGAAAAATATAAATAGGAATGCATTCAATTTCAATTTAGATAAAATAATATATATTATATGCATCTGTGTAAATAATATATATGTATTATATGCATATACGTATATATTTGTGTAAATACGCACACACTAGTATGATTAATAATTAATCCCTCCAATTCTATCTCTCTCATCGATCATAGACTGTATCCTTGATGTTCTTGGTGTTTTATTTCAAGTAGACTTCTAATCTGTAAACTAGAAGTGACTTTTTTAATTTAGTCATTATCATATTGCTGAGAGGTTTTTTCATTTATGTTTTTAATTTAATTTAATTTGTTATTGTTTGGGATTCAGTGAGGGTACAAAGAATTAATTAGGTTACACTGATTGCATTTGTTAAAGTCCCTCCTATACTTGGGTCCTGTCCCCAAGAGGCGTGCCATATACTGTGACCCCCATCCCTCTCCCCATCTCCCCTCTCCCTGCTACCTCATTCCCTACCCCCCACCTTATATTAGCTCAACTACTGCCTGCACATTAGAATTGAGTGCTTTGGATTCTTGCTTCTCCATTCTTGTGATGCTTTACTAAGAAGAATGTGTTCCACCTCTATCCAGGTTAATACAAAAGAAGTAAAGTTTCCATCTTTTTTAGTGCCTGAATAGTATTCCTTGGTATACATATACCACAGTTTATTAATCTATTCCTGGATTGGTGGGCATTCAGGCTGTTTCCACGTTTTGGTGATTATAAATTGAGCTGCAATGAACAGTCTAGTGCAAATGTCCTTATGATAAAAGGATATTTTTCCTTCTGCGTAGATGCTTAGTAATGGGAACACAGGATCAAAATGGAGGTCTACTTTGGGTTCTTTGAGAATTCTCTATACTTCCTTCCTAAGAGGTTATATTAGTTTGCAATACAACCCACCAGTAGTGTAAAAGTGTTCCCTTCTCTCTTCAATTGCTTAGAGTTTGTTTATTTTTTTTAAGACAGCTAAAGCCAATCTGAACACCTTATAGTGGCTTAAAGTATACATCCTCTGAAGTGTTTGTGTGCGTCCAAAGCGGACTGCCACCTGAAATCAGACAGGAGTCCTCTACTAGAGCAGGCATCTGAGTCCAACTCAGACTCCACACT